>OY759267.1:37793777-37796277 GCA_963662155.1 Lamellibrachia columna | reverse complement strand
CTACAGTAATGCTATAAAGTGTTAGTCTTTGTAAGTTCCAGCAAATAAGGTCAGTACGAGAGTAAGTGATTCCTAACTTATTATTGTTCTTAGTAATGGTGATCGAGATTATAAAGAAATATGTCATCATTTATTATTGAAACTGTAATAACGTTCGTGCATTTGCCGCCATCTAAACCGTAATGGTTATGAATTAATGTCATTATCTTTAATAGTAATTTACGCATGCCAGTCCTCGGGGGTCGGGTGTTTCGTTCGAACACCCTTTTTCCTTTTGAGCTAAATTATTTAAATGTAATTTTTTTCAGAAACCATCTCAGAAATTCCCAGCTGATTTTGTACGTTCGAAGCCCCTTTTCAAAACCCTGAGGCTTGTTACATGTTCATATCGTTCACTGGTGTGTAATAGTTTCCTTTGTTACGTGTTTACTACATACTATGTCCTTGATCCTTCTTTTTGCCCAATCTCCCACATGGCCACGGAACAAGTTGTAGATAATGGCCAAGCCACCGTGGAAATGTACGTCTACATGATCGATCTCCGTCGAGCAGCCAGTTAAGTAAATAGTTGGCTGGCCATTGTCGTCCATTCCTGAAAGAATACACGTCAACGTTTAGCTATACAACCCGACGTCGTGTATCAGTATTGAAATATGTGTCGCCCGTCCGTCCGTCCGTCCGTCCGTCCGTCCGTCCGTCCGTCCGTCCGTCCGCCGTCCGTCCGTCCGTCCGTCCGTCCGTCCGTCCGTCCGTCCGCCCGCCCGCCCGCCCGCCCGCCCGCCCGCCCGCCCGCCCGCCCGCCCGCCCGCCCGCCCGCCCGCCCGCCCGCCCGCCCGCCCGCCCGCCCGCCCGCCCGCCCGCCCGCCCGCCCGCCCGCCCGCCCGCCCGCCCGCCCGCCCGCCCGCCCGCCCGCCCGCCCGCCCGCCCGCCCGCCCGCCCGCCCGCCCGCCCGCCCGCCCGCCCGCCCGCCCGCCCGCCCGCCCGCCCGCCCGCCCGCCCGCCCGCCCGCCCGCCCGCCCGCCCGCCCGCCCGCCCGCCCGCCCGCCCGCCCGCCCGCCCGCCCGCCCGCCCGCCCGCCCGCCCGCCCGCCCGCCCGCCCGCCCGCCCGCCCGCCCGCCCGCCCGCCCGCCCGCCCGCCCGCCCGCCCGCCCGCCCGCCCGCCCGCCCGCCCGCCCGTCCGTCCGTCAGTCCGTCCGTCCGTTTTGAGTCCGCGGCATAACTAGAGAACACTTCGCATGATCTCATTTGGCATAGTAGATTAACACGGTGGACAGGTTGGATAATGTTAAATGCTGAGTTCAAATGGTAAACTATCGTGGTCAAATGATCAATAAATACGTTTCGAGAACGGAAAGCCGTAGCGAATGATAGGTTCCACGAAGCATTCGTACCCGTAGCTTAAACAGTAGCACCATAAACAGAGTGATCGACACTAATACAAGGTACTTCTGTAATTAAGTATTATTTGTCAATAATATAATATTGGAAATAACGTATCAGTCATCTTAGTATTTCAGGCATAGCATATATGTAACATGTATATTAATTTATACTTTGTATCTTTTTTTTGTTAAGCGGACATCAACTTATTACACACCGAGCATGATGGTGACCAGGGTATGGAATCCAGACACTGTTATGTCGAAGCTGCCATCGTCACTGGCTTGAAGACTGTTAACAATAAAACAAACGAACCATCAAACAGCGGAATCCCATGTTACTGAAACTCACGTATAATCGCATGACACACTCTCAAAGCGTGGTTTGGTTTGGAAAGAGTGGGCATTGTCTGTACAGAGAAACATGCCCCATACCTGGTGTTTCTTTTGGGTCCAACGGGGGCAACAATAGAGTCGTCTCCTACGTTATCATTAGCTACGTAAGTTGTTCTATTTCAAACAAATCTCGTTGTTTTTAAATTTCTTCGTAACAATACTCTAACATATTCTACTATATTATGCCCAGTTTCTTTTTACCATGTTGCATAACGCTCCGTCCAAAATCTCCTGGGGAAAACCCTGCTGATCGTTTGCCTCTTCCGTCGTGTCGCTACGTTTTCCTGCCACTGTAAAACACAGGCTCTGGCACATGCGTCTGCAATGCTCTAGTAGGATTATGCATTCTCTGGTGCGGTCCATTGCTTGAGCATCCTCTCCACAGTCACATTCGGTGTGGCTATTTTTTATCGTATCCCCACATCTGCAAAAGGGTTCTGCAACGTTAACCGCCAGTCTCGAGGCGACTGGCATAGAACCAGAATGGCGGCTGTGTCTCATTTGGTTATTTTGGCAGTGATTCCTCAGGGTTGTCAAGTGACAGGTTGGTAGTTCTTCATTGCAGGCTACGGTTTACCAGCAAGGGGCTTAACAGTATGAAGAAAGCTATTCCTGGAGTTGCACCATTTGGATGTTGTATCGTGTTAGAAAAAATGGATGGCGGAGTGACATTCCTGCTTGGTTCTTTCTATTAGTGCTAAGAGTGCCTTTCACATCGACGGTGG
>OY759267.1:37771277-37788777 GCA_963662155.1 Lamellibrachia columna | reverse complement strand
CCCGGTACATTGTTGCTAGCAGTCATAATTGATGTCCAGATTCAGTGCTCAACAGCAGCACGTTCCGTCAAGTTACCAACCATTTTATTCCAACTTATATCTCGAAAACCGTGCGTGCGTGTGTGTGTGTGTGTGTGTGTGTGTGTGTGTGTGTGTGTGTGTGTGTGTGTGTGTGTGTGTGTGTGTGTGTGTGTGTGTGTGTGTGTGTGTGTGTGTGTGTGTGTGTGTGTGTGTGTGTGTGTGTGTGTGTGTGTGTGTGTGTGTGTGTGTGTGTGTGTGTGTGTGTGTGTGTGTGTGTGTGTGTGTGTGTGTGTGTGTGTGTGTGTGTGTGTGTGTGTGTGTGTGTGTGTGTGTGTGTGTGTGTGTGTGTGTGTGTGTGTGTGTGTGTGTGTGTGTGTGTGTGTGTGTGTGTGTGTGTGTGTGTGTGTGTGTGTGTGTGTGTGTGTGTGTGTGTGTGTGTGTGTGTGTGTGTGTGTGTGTGTGTGTGTGTGTGTGTGTGTGTGTACATTGTTTTCAACACCCCGTTCTCAAGATGCGTTTGCGGTGAACTTGACGATCGATTTTTTAAAACTTCCCTTTTGTTGAGGTAATAATTGTTCGCTCATTTGTCTAACGACCTTTAATGTATAGTGTAGTCGAGTTGACATTTGAGACGTTCACGTTGGAACAAATAGGTAATAATTTCACTAAGAGGCAATGTGAATTTTGAACAATTTCGCGACCGATAGTTGCATAACCCTTATTCTTGAGAGGTAAATGTACGTTCATGTGCTCCTTTGTCTTAGTAAACCGGATCCCACTGACTTAGCTAGAACTTGACATTTTAACAATAGCCACCAAACCCGAGTACGTCTTTTGTGTGGAAAGATCAATGTTCTATCCCGTCAAAACAAATATTATATATTGATGATGTCGCAAATACATCGAGACGGTAACATCTGTTTTCGTAAGCACAAAGCTTTATTTGATACGTGCATAGAAACATGTTTCCAGCAATTGATTTATTTAGTAAGATGTACCATTCCAACAGAATAAGTCTTATAACTTCCGTCTGCCTACGGAAATCAGCAATCATCAATGATGTTCATTCGTGTCTGATGGACATGTAAATCGTCTGCTTTTTCCCACATTACTCGTTCATAAAATAATATCAGCCGGCTTTCATATCATCTCATTATACATGCCTATATAAGACACATGTAAGATACTTGCAATGTGATAGAAACAAAATAACATTACATGGATATATTTATTTCCATATTCCATTAATCATGTCATTACCCCGTTTAGATGTGGTAATGGTCATTTATGGTAACACGTATCGCTAAAACACATTACAAAGCACAGCACAATGTAGCGTTAATAAAAAACGCTACTTGTTGCAGTGGCAACGTGCTATTTTAAGGTTGTATATATATATTATGTGCAATAATTTCCGTTTTTGGTTGGTAACGTGTGGTGAAATTGTTGTGTACCAAACTCCAACAGTTTTCGCCACACTGACAAGACGAAACAAGTTAGACACATCTATAACTATCATCGTGATTAAGAAAACCTCAATTCAAAACCTGCTACATATAACTATTGCACAATACAATCGCTGTACGTATAACATTTAGTATTCACATGTCTCACGTGGGATATACATACGAAACACATAAACCTACCGACAATAATATTGTCATATTATGACATAATGCTGTCATTCTTTATTCCAGTCCCCTACAACTACCAGGATCCTTCGTCCGTTCATTCATACGTCCCAGTGTGTCAACCATGTGAATGCGCGCTGGCGTGCGTGCCTGCGTGTGCGTGCGTGGGTGCGTGCGTGCGTGCGTGCGTGCGTGCGTGCGTGCGTGCGTGCGTGCGTGCGTGCGTGCAACCACTCTCGGAACACATGCCCATTTTCTGGGCCAAGTTAAAGTAAGTGATTTAATAATACTGCTCCACATAAACCATACAAGTAGATAAACAAATGGTGTTTGTGTACTTCGCGTATTCTGTCATTCTGTCATTCTGTTGCTGTTTTGCAGGCGTCTACAGGCTGTTGAAATCGACGCCGAGTTGTATCGCACCCTAAAAGATAGAATAGGAACTGTGACTGTGTGTCTGTCTTAATATCGTTCTCTGTTTCATTTCTCTTTTGTGAAGACTAGACAAAAGGTGAAACTGATATATATATATATATATATATATATATATATATATATATATATATATATATATATATATATAGAGAGAGAGAGAGAGAGAGAGAGAGAGAGAGAGAGAGGAGAGAGGAGAGAGAGAGATAGATAGAGAGAGAGACAAAAATATAGATAGAGAGTGAAAGGGAGAAAGAGAGGTGTGTACTTGTGTGTGCTTGTTAGTACGTGCGCGCGTGCGTGCGTGCGTGCGTGAGATAACGATTCAGCTAGCAGATGAATATATTTACCGTTAGTATCTTTATCTCGGGATTCACAAAGCCGAAGTCCTCGAAGCTAGGAAGCTCTATGCCGATATCGCCAAGTTCTATGATAAATAATATTATGTTGTTAGAAGCATAACGACACAACAGTTGCACGCAACACGGAACCAACGATACAATCCATAATTTGTTTAATGAATGACTTTTTCGTTTTGTGTGACGTTCATTTCATTGCTACCTAATATAACTGTGAAAGTATTAGCTTTGTTTTCGAGGATCACGAATCAAGTGTTACAGCAGTAACTATGCTGAACGTAAGATATATAATGTATATTTCATCATCAATCATGTACCTGAACCATGTCGGGAGCAGTTTAATTGTATTTACTTCAAATACTTTCTCTTCCTACTTTATTACAATAAGTATTATTTAATATATTGTTTTGGGGAGACGTATTTTCCCACTGTCTCCCAGAAAACACATTTAGGATAGTAAAATACGCATGGATTTAGAATCACTTAATAGTGGTTGGAGTTGTGCATGTGCACACGTTTGTTTATTCTACAATAGATTATGTCGTAAATAGGTCTTACCATTGAGTTTTGGGATGATCCAGATGTCGGCGATCAACTTGAAAAACGACTCCAGTTCCGGTTCCTACAAAGTCATAATCAACACCGGAAACAGTTAGTTTTGGGATGATCCATATGTCGGCGATCACCTTGAAAAACGACTTCAGTTCCGGTTCCTATGAAGTCACAATCGACACCGAAAACATTTAATTAAAAACACAGGCAATGAACCTATTGAAAAACAGAAAATACGAAAAAGCATACACATATCCATATGAACGAACACTCGTTGGTTCACAAGAAAAGAATACATAGGCTTGCGACATATACAAATGTAATACTATGTGTAGCGTCATTTAATTAAAACAACGTGTCACCGTGTCACACAATTAACGTAGTGAACATGAATCATACGGTTTTATTTATAAGACAGAGAGTCATGCAATGTTCTTATTATGGATGTCGTGGTTGGCACTCGTGTGCTCACTATCATCATGGGGATGTCGTGGTTGGCACTCGTGTGCACACTATCATCATGGGGATGTCGTGGTTGGCACTCGTGTGCTCACTATCATCCTGAGGATGTCGTGGTTGGCACTCGTGTGCTCACTATCATCCTGAGGATGTCGTGGTTGGCACTCGTGTGCTCACTATCATCCTGAGGATGTCGTGGTTGGTACTCGTGTGCACACTATCATCATGAGGATGTCGTGGCTGGCACTCGTGTGCTCACTATCATCCTGAGGGTGTCGTGGCTGGCACTCGTGTGCTAGCTATCATCCCGAAAATGTCGTGGTTGGCAATCGTGTGCCCGCTATCGTCCTGAGGATGCATAATTTTTCCGAGACTTTTGCGAGGATTTCGTGTGTAACTGACAAAACATGTCAATATGAATGTGTTCTCATGGTATTCACTGTGAGGTCTAATGGTGTTAACGACAAGACAAGTGTAAGCATATGTGAAATGTACGAATACTTACAGTTACATCATTGAAGTTGGCACGAACGATTTCCATATTTATGCTGGAAAAAAAAAAATTAACATAATACGGTTTTTTCAGTTGCAAAGAAATAACGATATGTGATACAAAGACTTATATTGAAGTACAACATTTAGTGACAAAGGGAACAGTTAACGTGAACAGAAGCAGACGTCGGCGATGTCAAACAGCCTGGCTAGAGAATAGCTGAAAAGAACAGTTGCAAGTCACATCATAGGCCACGTGATGGGGAAATTGTGGGGAAAAGACGCAGAAGTTGACATAGAATTATACTCTTCTATGGTCTAGCAGTCTGGCTAGGAACCAGGAAAGAGCATAGCAGAACCGATTCAAGACATCTGTGATTGTGTGAAATGGAGGAACAGGCACTACACCCGATGATGGCGACGATAATGATGATGATTATGATGACTATGATGATAATGTGTCGATTCACTTGAATAATTTCACTAAGCAACACGACTGGGGCATTATATTGTAATGAACCTGTTTGTGCTGGTGTAACTGTGTGACGCCAGCAGACCGAAAGGGTGTAACGCGACTTACCTGAAGCTGACCACCGTTGCCTTCACGCGATCGCAATTCACGTTGACACTCATCGACATAGTCAGATTCTTGCGAGAAACAGAAAAATCGATGTAACGATCCAATAGTATGTTTAAGATATGTACTATTACTCAAATGTCACTTTCATCTAAGCAACCGTCAAAATTAAATTAACTGCTCATTTCTGCAAGACAGCCCAGACAGCTTCGATCATCTAGTTATGTCTTACCGTTTGTTCATAGAGTTGACACAAATATTGGAACTAGGGCTTTCTCGGTTGCGGCACCAACTCTTTGGAAGTCACTTCCTCTTAGTATTAGGTCAGTAGAACATTATTATACAGTGTCGTCGTCATTTCAATACTCACCGTTTTAATCATGTTTGCCGTCCTTAGATACTATCTATATGTTGACGACTTTAATATTGTTTATTGATTTCGAGATTGATTAACTGTTTTGTTGTAATGTAATGTAATGTAATGTAATGTAATGTAATGTAATGTAATGTAATGCACCTGTGAAGCTTGTTTCTGAGGATTTATGCACAACAGTAAACAACTTTCCGGAATACTTGAATGAACAATGGCAAAGATTATTTAAAGTTATATATATGTTCTTGGAAGACTATTAATTCCAAACTAATTAATTCAAATTCATTGCAATTACTGCACACAAGATGCTCGTTCCGAGATTTGCACAACTGTATGGTCAACTACTCATTAATACAGCAACGTGGAGTGTGCGAAAGTGTCCAGACATCCGCTACCGGGCCCTCGTTGTTGACAAAACGTGTGAGACAACACATTGACCGTATGACTAAATATTATTTCATATTTCGTTTCACCCAGTAAGCAACATCGCATGCACAATACTGTTCAACACGTGTTGAAGCAGGACACGCAACCAGTACTTCCAAATTAATAATTTATAAACATTTAGTATCGCAAATGAACTTACGACGCGGGTTTTACACAGACGCACGTGATTTCCGTTGGGTGTCTGAACAGAGAAGTACACTTGTCCAGAGAGATGGCCACGCAGTTCTCCCGGTAGCATTGTGAACCGCGGAAAGTTGTCGCCACCAATCGACACCATGCGGATGAGGATAGAACTGTTCGGAAAGTGTTCCGAAACCTGCACAGAAACAATGCAATTGTGTAGATAATACAAAGACACATCGATGTTGGTCCGTAATATGTAAGTAATATTGCAATACATTTTCAAACAAAGCGATGCAAATGTTAACCTGAGAAGTATTTATACGGGTTTTCTTTGAGCAATGAGTACCACTATGACCAATATGACACCCAACCGGCACTGCCCTGCTTGTAGTATTACATAGCAAGCTTAGCATAGCAGCGTAACACGGAATACATATGCATGAGAATAACACATTCTCTCAAATGCTACTCCCTACTTACGCCATCTACGAATGTACCAATACAGACATCTCCTGGACATGTGGTGTTTAGCAAGTGTGGTCTGCCGTGCGTTTCCAGCTGGAAAATATATTTACTACATTAAGGAAACGGAAGTGAAAGGAGAAGGAAAATGTCCATGATATAACAATATTTATAAAAGTTACATGACGTCATACTCATTACAAACAAGCAATACCTTTTACTTGAATTAATAATACCGTCATATTTGTTAAAGAATCCATGGCATATGAGTTAGTGATCTTATGTTTTATTCGGCATATACTACAATCTAAACTTACATCTTTGTTCGACAACCTGTACTGCACCAGACCGTATCTTTGTAGCAAATACCCGAGTGTATTGAGGACGTAGTCTGATGCCCAGAGTGTCATCATGTGAGACCCATCTGACGCGTCATCCGGCATCGGCAGCGGTTGGAAAGGAGCTTCCGTCGTGTCAAATTTCTGGAAGACCTCGCCCTAGGAACATAGACGCAGCTACACAACTACTGAATAGACACCGGTTAGCGCTGGAACCACAAATGGCAACTGCCTCTTAAAACGAGGTAATGCCTAATCCAAATTAACATTAAAACCAGACTATCATGGCGTGTTGGTATTACGTCGTGAGCTTTCAAAACACATTGCATTAAACATAATGGAATCATACGTGGAATTGGAAATGATGTAAGTCTCACTAAATTTACAACACTCACTGGCAAACATAATAGTATGGTCATCAACGTGATTATCTTCAACGTGATATCTTCAACGGACACCTATTCTTGCAACCGTGCGAAATTTCAGATTCATAAAAGATTAAACTCATTTCGGCCGGCGATGATATTTTTTTTTCACCACCGGGACTATTTTTGCATCGTGTATAGTTCTTTCAGTTGCATTGCTGTACGTATATCACACTAGTGATGTATGAAACCCACATCTGTACTCTATACATGAATGTATATAAAAAAAAAAAAAATTTTGCCGACTGTTTTTTTTGGCATATTCTCTAGGTGATAAATTATTGTGTGCAAATGCTACCAGTGTGAATATGTTTAAAAAACAATTAAAATACCACATAAGGACGGATTATAAGCTTACCTGTCCACTTCAATCTGTTTGTTTCATCTGGGTGGCATTCTTGGATAAATGTTGTATGTGGATCGCAACATAGCGTTCTTTGCATTACTTACTATGCCCAACGGTACACGAAGCAGCAAAGATTCGCCTTCAGAAGTTTGACAACACTCGCGACCGAAATGTTAATGATGGCGACCGAAACAACGTTACGCCTTCGGGTAGACGTCATCTTACCTTGTGCATTGACTCGACGTAGCTGTTGGTGAACTTGGGAGGAGCAACGAGGCGATAATCCAGCATCAGCAATTTTGCAAAGATGACTTGCACTTGAGCAAATAAGAAGATAACATAGTCAATATATTGTCCTAGTCTTACATAGTTAGAATACAAACGACGAGGAAAAAAATGTAGGGTAGGAGTTTATTTTGGAAGAGGTAGGTCTACGTAGTAACTTCACATTTTTGTACTTGGCAGTCTATCTTTCCTATGTTTCTATATGATGTTTCAGCAAAATATGCGAACATTCCTAACAACTAACAATATTATGTTCTGTGCTATCATCGGTGGTTAGCGAAAACATTTCTGAGTTAATTGATGCAAACAATTGTGTCAACGCTTTAGAAATTCGTGAGTGATATAATCGTATGTTTATAGTGAAACGCAAAATATTATTCTATCATCCTAAAATAGTACACTTAGTTGGTAGTTTTGAAGTTCTGCTATTTTAAGATTTTTTTATGCGTAATGTTTGTCTTGTCACTCCAACTTTGCATTCACAAAAGCATGAAAGGCAAACAGAGCAGCTACTTACGTTTCAAACTTTGCATCCGCTTTACTCCTTTTTCATCAATCGATTCACGAGCAGCTTCGCAAAGCTGAAAGGCAGTAAATATATTAGTTAAAAGGAGAAGGGCTGATCATAAGAGATCACCTGTTGAAGTCAACTGTTTAGCCAACATCGTTTTTATCGTAACATCGTGTTATATAATATAAACCATATATATTTTGACATCATGTTATATAATATAAACCATATATATTGTGATATCATGTTATATAATATAAATCATATATTGTGATATCATGTTATATAATGTAAACCATATATATTGTGACATCATATTATATAATATAAACCATATATATTGCGACATCATCTTATATAATGTAAACCATATATACTGTGGCATCATGTGATAAAATGTAAACCATATATTGTGACATCGTGACCTTCCACGTGCGTTTAATGAACCAAGACTATTGCTAACTGTTTTATTTGAATGTTTACAGGTCGATATCCAGATCGATATTCATAAACAAATTACGCTCATTATCATTGTCGTATACATTTCCTCCAAATAAACATCCCATTAAAACAATCACCAGGTCACACATTACTAATATCAATATATTAGTACGCACTCTATCCTTGAGTTTTCTCTTCACAATGCGTTCGATGGCGCTGTCGAAGATATTGTAGAACCAGCTTCCTCCTCCGTGGAGATGAACATTCGCACTCCCAACCTCTGACGAACATCCGGTTGTGTGTATAGTAGGTTGGCCGCTGTTGTCCATCCCTGAAAACATATCCATCGACGTTTAGTTGGTCTTGCTATATAACACACAAAGTGGCATATGTCTGCCCTTTAGCAGATTTATTAAAATGAGTGGACGTTTTCGAATGGAGGAACACGAGAACAAGAACTGCCGCTGAAAAAAGTGTTGTTATAGTTTTATTAGTTAGTTAATTAGTTAGTTATTATCCTCGTACAGCATACACATCTATCTGGCACATAATTTTATATTTTGCACGTTCGGGCTTGTTACTTACCGAGCATGATTGAAATTCTGAGTTCTAGTCCCGATACGGAAGCGTCGAAGCTGCCACTGTCACTGAGCTTAATACTGGTGAGAAACGATCAAACATTCGTTAATCGCAAGATTGACTCCAATATATGAAATTGTATTTAATTGTATAATTATATTATGTCGATGAAACTAATTGAGTTTAGATTGTTCATTGCCATCATGTCAACATACACAGGACGATTTAAGTATTGTTGTTTTAAGACACACGCACTTTGTATACATTCTGTATACATTTCTTCATAAAAGTTGTTGTGCATATCTGTCTGCCCTTTCTTAGGTCACAATACTATAATGTTTTGACCTCAGATTGTTATGGCATGCGACTTTACAGTGTATTTTGCCTGTTGCATTCTCCATTTTGTTTCTCGTATGTCCTTTATGCATATTCTGCCAAATATGTTGAACTTTGTGTGTTTCATACCAACTCGCACTACATCAAAATACTAACAAGCGATTCCGTCTGTACTTGTAGCGCCAGTCGCCATGCATCGACACTGAACCACCAGAGAGTCTCCACGTTATCCCGCTACCTGGCGCCACCGTCGTTCCAGTAAGTGGCTTCTCGAAACCCGTGATCCGCATGCTGAAACAGTGACATAGAAAAACCCAATGTTATGTCGCCTCGTCCGCCTAAAACTAAATCTCAGAAATTTTAATGCTATTAAAATTACCTGGAAATACAATTACGAAGATTATGATCATCACCGTCGAAGTGAGGGTGACGTCTTGATTGTGGGTCTTAGGGTGACCCGGAACTCTTGATCTACAGATATTACGGTACAACGTAGTGGAGACAGGAGGGCCTGGTATTGGTAGATATAACATGAGACCGTCTTCCAGATCGAACAGATGCCGCAGGCGCCCCGGCATCTCCAGGCTGTGCGAATACACACGTTGGATCCTGCCAAGGACCCACCGACATAGGCAGCCTAGATATATACAACCACGGCCCGCGTCCCTCTAAGGTCAAATCTTGGTTTGGTCCCTGTTACCAATATATAACAAATGCACTTATTGATATAATTTAAAAATTGGTCCATGTGCTCATTCGACAAGTGCTAGAAATGGTTTGTGATTTATTATTTTGTTCAATACCTCCAATAAATGCTCTTATCGTTTTAAAACATGAATATCGTACCTTGTGATATCGTATTTTGTTCTGCCGGACTGCCCGTGGTAATCGTCGATCGACTTGCCGATCACCTGCGTCGACATCACGTCCAGGGCAGCTCTGGACACTGCGGAAGAGGAGAATGTAGACAAATAAGATCACACAGATCAAATATGTGTAACAGCAAGGTACCACATCTTTCGTATCTCAGCCAGCCAGCCAGCCAGCCAGCCAGCCAGCCAGCCAGCCAGCACGCACGCACACACACAAACATTTTTACCAAATACCAAACGACCGTTGCAATTATTTTTACAAACCGTAATCCAATCCTTTTGCAGAAAATCGTATCTTCAGGCCGGGCAGATACGACGCCTCACTCATAGATAGGGTCGCCAACGCCAGAAACACGAACAGCGACGTCATGGTGTACAGCCGTCTTCTGTGCGAACATACAGCCAGATCCTCACCGTGGCTAATGTTGTCTGACTTAGAAAACGACGAGTAAAGCCCCTCAAGTGTGGGGTGTGTGCCCAGCGTCAAGGAACTTCCCGGTTGCTACCGGATGTTTGCATTTCGTCACACGACAAACAGTTGGTCTGGAGTAAATAAACAGAGTTCAAAGTCCACCTAAAAAGAGTTGGCGTTGATGCCATGTGATTAGGTTTTCCAGTTATTTCTGGTCACAGTGTTTTACGACTCACATGTACAAGGGCATGTTAACATTATTGACGCGGCACTGCCTTAACCCTTTCGTTAGCACCGCCTTCTGGTTTGCCCCTGCGTAGTGCCCCGTCTGGAATTCGCTAGGATTATGCTTATGATGGAATATGGAAGAGAATATCTTACCCATTTGCAATTGAATATTATCCTGATCCACAATAGAGAGTGTCTAGCTGTGTCACTAATGTTCATAGCAGATGCTTTTAAATCCGAAATGTAAACAAATCGGTGAGTGGGTCATTATACTTTTAGACCATCAGTTGCTGCCCGTTGTATTGGAATGTCCCTAAAACGTATATTTTTGAAGCTACAACAAAATAATGTATTGCAGCGTGTAAACATGTACCTTACAGTATGGATGCATGCAAAAAAGTGACATTTCGTCAAATATTTTTTTTCTTAAGGGGTCATCCATAAAGCCTGGTAGACCAAAACAGTCTGTCCGAGTAAACATTCCTCATTGAAAACGCATATGTAAGCAAATTAATTTACAAGGTATCTAAATTAAACTAATAGATTTCCCTTAGTTTATTTGTACAAGCTATATTTGGTTGTTGTTAGATTTCCTATTTTAAGATTTCTCAATAGGGTATGACCCCCTTAGGTGTGTCCATAGATATTTCCAACAAAGTGACACAAGTTTGTGTCCACTCACGGCTCACAAAATAATGCTTATTCATCCACTGTGTGGCGCCACATGTTTCTTGACATCACCACGCCATGATGAACACTGCGTTTGCAGTCTGACTTCTGCAGTTTGCAAATAAATCAGGTACGAAACGTAATTACTTAACCGTATGTTTATTGACTATCAACACCGTTACCAACATTTCGTATATAAGATGCTGTTATTCGTGAAAATCGAAAATATGGTAAGATAGGCCATGATAAACACTTGATTGTTATACGTAACAATGGAAGATAATAAAGCGCCACGTTTCCCGTAAACCCAGAAAACCATTAATTTATCAACACCGTTACAATCAACAACGTCACCATGACGCGGTACGTTTTTGAGCATACCCCTTAAATTCAGAAATGTTTACACATAAATATTATATAAAGCAAGATCTGGTTTATAAGGCTAATTACAACATTATTGCTCACAACATAAATCAATCAAAACAGTTACTTAATGCACTTTATGCAACATTTATTTTACCACGCACGGTAATCGTGTTGAAAGGCTTTCCTCCAGCTTCTTGCATAGTATATTTCTTAAAATATCAATTTAGCAAACCGTTAAAAGAATTCAGCGTAACCATTTACTGCACACAAACCAGCATACATCAGACGTGTACTGACCATTTTTTGTGTTATTCAGATACACGTTTTGTTCGCTTGGTTCCAAAGCTCAATTTGATGGTCTGAACGTATATTCATATATAGCCATATTCGATTACGTGCAGGTTTCGATTTTGTGTGTGTGTGTGTGCGTGCGTGTGTGTGCGTGCGTGCGTGTGTGCGTACGTGCGCGTGCGGGCGTGTGTGTGTGCAAATTAAACATGTGTTGTGCTAAACAATATACAAACGTACACGTACGCAAAAACAACACACACACACACACACACACACACACACACACACACACACACACACACACACACACACACACACACACACACACACACACACACACACACACACACCACACCACACCACACCACACCACACCACACACACACACACACACACACACACACACACACACACACACACACACACACACACACACACACACACACACACACACGTGCATGCGTAAACAAAAATAAGACGAATATGTGGCAATATACGTAACAACCAAGTGTAATTCGGTGAAGCATCTACGTGCACTTTCGGGCGGTCTGTCACACGTTCAGTTGCACTCAAGCTGCTACCGGACACTTGGGTGACGTTCAACTATTCACTAGTTATTCTTAGCTTGTACCGACACACATTCAATACACAACATCGCGTGATTTACAAGCCGCTAGAAATTGGCGTTGCCGTTACGGGTGGCCGCATCCAGGCTGCAGCACAGCAGGGACACGCGATATAGAGTCGTTGCAAGCTGGATAACCGAAGTGTGACGACCGACCTTTGACATGTACTGCCGACCAGATTTCTTTACTAAGGCAAACGTCTTGAATGAACTACACCTGTCAATCGAGTCTGGTCTTCTGGTGTATCATATTTCTACTGAAAGCACTCGTTTGTTACAGAAAGCTGTACGTGTTATTAGACGTGTACGTGCAGTTGACTTCATCAACTTAATACTTGAGTAATTATTCTAGTGGCACATATGTCCAAGCATTCATGTAGTCCTAGTACGTTGACTCAGCCGAGCGTTGTAGCGGGTGAATGTTTTATGTCAGTCAATAGCATGTGTTAAACCTAGAATAAATACACGTTGCTTCGAAGCGGTTGCAGAATACCACACGATAGCGATAGCAGTTACAATACAGGCGACACTTTTCCTAGGCAAGTAAGTTTTCTTTCTAAGAAGCCAGTTCGGATAACTACATGCGATACAACTTTCCCGTGAAACACCATGCTTCAACGAATGTATGGTCAATAATATAATTCAAAGCAAAGATCGTGTATATAGGCAATGTAGTTGCAAAGGAATACGTTTTGAAAACATGACTCCAGACTGGTTAAAGTCAGATACAGCGCAGGTATTGTAACGGCTGAAATTACTTGTTGCTGATCAAATATGTAAGTGTTTCTCGTCGGGTAGTTCGCCAATCGTCGGCTAGTCTGCCCCCCCCCCCCGGGGGTACTGCCATACCAAAGCGGTCGGGGTGTGCCACCAGAGCCCCATGGAGCAAATGGAGAGAGAGAGAAATCAAGAAATGTAGGATCACCAAGGGAGCATTATTGAACAATTTATCTAATATCTGTAAGTGTAAGGTAAGCCCGGGCGGAACGTTTTCATTGGAAATTTTCCTCTTCGATGAAAGAGAGAATTATCAGGTTATATTGGGGCACAAAGAGAGAAAATTTACATTTTTTCTTCGGACATAGAGAGAAAAATGGCTAAAAACAGGGGCATTTGTGCGGCACATACACGTATACCTCAGTATAGGGAGTACCCCCCCCCCGGGGTCTGCCCTAGAGCGTATTAGGTAGCCCTGGTTCAGTATGCCTATATCGCGGTTTCAGTATATACCCGGTTACAGATTGCCATCGCGCATAATCACTTTTGGATTGGTCGGTTTCAAAAGCCAGGGATACGCGTCGATTTTAGTGCTCATCTCATATGTTGTATCAACCAGACATGCTACTGCATTCCCACAAAATGTGGACATGTGTTTCACTGGTTACGCCAATGATAATGCAGTGAATGGCAAGACGCCTGGCGAACGTGACGTGGCGACCACGAATGCTCGTTGTCACGACAGACTCTTCGGCTATTCTGCGTGGATCAAATCATCCTTGTTAGCTGGGTATTGCGGGGCAGTCAGTGCTTTTTACCAACAGTCGAGCGTTCTCCAAACGTTGATCCAGAGAATGCAGCCCACCATTGTACAAGGTGGACTGCATTATAAACTATCTGCGCGGGCAACATCGCACCTTCGGACCAACTCTGTACGAAAGCAACTCCAGTGTCTTGAATACATAGCAACATCCAACATAGCAGCATATCAAAGCAATAGCTGTAGCAACACGCCAGTGGATTACTAAATACACTTGTGCTTTCCTCAAATGCATTAAGGTTTATAAGGTTCTGCGTTCGGGCGATAATAGAGTGTCGCCTCTCTCTGAAGATCTGTACTTATCTGCAGGGCTCCCTACAACAAAGAGCGTAAACCGTCTGGAAATGGTAGTCACCTGGACATGATAGTTAAATAGTGTGCATGTTTATTAGCTGAATAAAAAATGTAGTATGTGTATACACTATGCATATCAGATTCTAAACAATCCAGTACAGAAACTCGGGTGCGAACAGGGGAAAACTCGATTACACTGCAACCAAACTGAAACTGAAATGGGAAGCTTAGTCACCCATTAGTTTGTCGTAGTAGCATGTAGTGGCGCAAACTATTTTTTCTCGGAAACGTTCATATCCCATGGCCAAAGGGGAACATAGCCCAATTGCCCCTCACCTCAACTATACCCCTCGTTTGTATATGTACATTTAGTCGTATTTATAATATGATTTCATAAGAAAGATAATGATGTCGAATGTTCGCCTTTATCATTTTATCTTAAACTGTATCAGGCCCTACGCATTCATACATGTAAATTAAAGCGGGTAAAGTATCTAAAGCTTGCGTATCCACCTTGTCCATCTTCAGCGTTGAATTAACAAACTCAACCTTCTCGAACGTAGGCAGTGGAAAACCTTGGCTTCCAAGTTCTGAAATGGAGACGGTAAAGCAGCGCTGACATAAAACAATCCATGGTATGTTTGGAATATATTTGACAACCATCGAGTTATGTAACATATTTGATCAATAATGTAGTTATTTAGTAGGAAAACATCTAGTTATGATAAACCTCTTGTTAGTAACTCATTTAATATAATAAATATGTAGACTTACCATTGATATGTGGAATTACCCAAAATTTGGTGACCACTTTGAAAATAGTCTCAATCATGAGTTGCTATAATAAAACAGTGTAAACGTATCAATGCTGCAGACACTATTTCACTTCCCTGTTGACTATATCTCTTATTTACGGAATTTCCTCTGGTTGTGACTATTACCAAATTACTGCTATACACCAGACTGGTGTTTTGTTAGAAGGTAATTTTGAAAGAAATATTAGATTTCGATTTTATTTCACGACATTAAAACGGTTGTCAGTAACATGTTAGACCTTTTTGGATAAACGAGTTAAGGTAAAATAGCCCATTACGTAATCGTGCAAAATCGGCTTTTGAGTAAGAATGCAATATATTCTTTCAACGTGACTAGATATATTTCATAGATTGCAGAAATATTGACGACCTAAGCAGATACAGTATGAATAATACTGATAATTAATTTCAAAATGGTAGATCTACTTACACTTATAGGTCCGATGTTTGAATGAATGACCTTCATCTTGATTCTCCAACACAAATGTTAACAGTACACATAGCAGACGATGACGTGAGTAATCATCCATAAATCATATTGCTAATCGTGTTTATTTTACGTCTTTGTCACGTGTGTGTTTTACGTCTTTGTCACGTGTGTGTTTTCCATCATGTGCGTGTGAAATAGTAACTCAAATTAATTATATTGATTGTTATGCTCAGTTCGTGTCAATTTAATTCACATGTTTTTGTTTTAAATTTGCTCGTTTTGAAAACTGTATCTAAGCGTAGAAAAACAATACTTGTTTCGAGTAAATAAATTCAATAAACTAATGTTGGCGTTGATTTGTTCACAAGCCAGCTTTAGCCAATATAAGCAAATAGCTGGGACTTATCACCATAACGTAATAGCAATACATACTAGCAAGTAGCTATGGAGCAATTGTGCATAATTACGTAACATAATATGGTGTGTTGTTTCTTGTGGGTTTCTGTAGCGTATGGCGACACGCTGATAAGTAGGTTAATCATATCGCTGGTTTCCTGAACCTCACTTAGGTATAACCGCGTAGCAGACAACGAAACAGGGAACACAACTGCAGTTTATATTGAATTTCATTTCTACTTCGAAATAGGGATTCTACTCGAGTTTTGGAAAGTGTGTCCACGCCACTGCACTATGAATGGCTATTTACAGTATAAGGACTCCGTATAGTCGGAGTTACAAGCTCATTGATATGCCTATGTTATGAAAATATGTAGTCAAGAGCATACAAGCAAATGTGTATGTGGCCTAGTAAAGAAACTTACGAAGAAGAGGTAATCTTCGCCTTGACACGTTGCTTCTCAATGTAGCAGTTCATTGATAAGGACAAATTCTGCATACAAAAAGCTACGGTTAATATCAACGTCTTTGGAACAAAACGAATGCACAACAGCATTTATTTGAATGAAAACAGTTGGATTTATTAATTATTTAATATAACAATTCGTCAAAGAAGTGACACAGAGTGTAGTGGAAACACAATATCTTCGGCAGAATCATATTCTGAATATATAGAATGATCTGATACTCCGTTTGTACTTACCACCATGACATTGAACAACGGTATTTCGGTTCCGTTATGTCTTTTGGCAATGAAATTGGTCGAGCCGGAGACGAAACCTTCAATGTATTCAGGAAGTATGCTGAACTGTGGCTGTTTCTCCTCACCTGCCGATCTCATATCAATGATAACCGAACAGTTTGGATAGCGCCGGGACAACTACAAGTAAAAGGTCGAAAGAACACATATTATACACGTACACTCACGCATACTCGCAGATACACACACACACACACACACACACACACACACACACACACACACACACACACACACACACACACACACACACACACACACACACACACACACACACACACACACACACACACACACACACACACACACACACACACACACACACACACACACACACACACACACACACACACACACACACACACACACACACACACACACACACACACACACACACACACACACACACACACACACACACACACACACACACACACACACACACACACACACACACACACACACACACACACACACACACACACACACACACACACACACACACACACACACACACTCATATACATTCAAGGCCGAATGTAAACTACAATACACGAGTTACAGTTTATGACTGAACGGGTTTGTGAAAGGAAAGGAATGTAGACCCCAGTGAGCA
>OY759267.1:37753777-37766277 GCA_963662155.1 Lamellibrachia columna | reverse complement strand
CAAAAATGTACAACAAAAAAGTGCGAACAATGCCATTGAAACAACAAACATGGCGTACAATTTAAAAGAACTGATAAAACTAGCCACTGCCACTCGGGCTCATCCGGGATCAAATTTTTGCCAGTCCAAAATGCTTTCATAATGTAACAAAATGGATGTGCGCGCTTGATCGCACGCTCGGTCGCGTGATAAAAAATGTAAGTATAATATTCATATATAATCAAGTTAACAATACGATAAAAATATATATGTATATTTACTTACATAATCATTTGACTAAGTCTTAAAAGACAGGGGTAACTACCAATACATTTACCTGTACATATTGTGTGCATCATAAATAATAATCATTAATAATTCAAAATAACAACTGACAAACATAGATCGTCTTCTAACGTGAGTCCATTTAGTGCCTGGGAATACTGTACCACCCACAATTAAAACATCATAGCTCTGCAAATTATCATCATAAAAGTATGAATGTGATATCATTTTGTTGGTTGCTAAGATACTATTTTCTATAATAGAATGATAATAACTACAACACATTATGTAATCATGGGAACATTACTATCTGAAATTAAAAATTTCATCACAACTGAAAGCAGATTTCACCCTGCTACCAAACAATTTTAGAGCGGCTGAATGTCCCTACATCCAGTGGTGAAAATGTAGCCAAAGATTTAAGCTATACAATAAAGCAAATATGAATCAAATACGTTGAACAGTTTTGTTTGCATCACGGTTTTTGTAGAACCATGTCAAACGTTGACAATTTTTAAAATTAAATTTAAAACACAGAGCAAATAATAAACATATTTCAACCTGCTACTAGATAATTTATGAGTTGCTGAATGTCCCTATATCCAGTGACACAAATGTAGCCATATGTGTAAGCTTTAACATAAATTAAGCAAACATGAATCAAATATGTTGAGCAGTATTGTTTTTATGATGTTTTATGTAGAAACATGTAAAATCATTAAGTTCTGTTTATTTTGGGTTTCCCCAAACACATCAAAGATGTTGAGTGGCAGGTGGATACAATGTAATTACTGGCGGGCGGCCGGCTTCCAAGAAAATTATATTGGCTTGACCTATTTCTCACAGTCTGAATTTGCCTGTCAACTGAATTTGCCACGCGTTGTAGTTAGCATTGCGTTGGATAACGGGTATGTCGGATTTTAAACGACATGGACGGGCTAGTCCGTCCAAAATAAATCTTTACCCGTCCAAAAAAGCACTTTACGCATTTCCAAAATTAAGACGGGTGGACGGGTCTGTGGATGAGTCGATGCTGCCACAGTTCAGTGTCATTCCCACACTCTGGTCTCAAGCAGCTGGTCTGTGGTTGTTGTAGATGCCGGTGGCATGTCGTGCCCTGTCGAGAAGGTCTTTAGTTGGCCGGAACATGTGACAGTCATAGTCAGTGTTCACTTTCACCTGCAGCAGGTTGCACAGTGTCTCAGCACCAAGAGATGACCGGAACTTGGTGTCGTTCTTGGTGCCAATTTTATTTTCACTTCGGGTGGCGCTGCGATCACCGGGGAAATCGGAAAAAAGCGGAAGGTTTTCAAAGCATAGCGGAATAGCGGAAGGTTTTCTCAAAAACCCGAAAAAGCGGAAGATCTTCTGCCAAAAGCGGAAGACTTGGCAGGTCTGAGTTCAAGGTGGCGCGGTTGTTTCATGATATTGTTTGATTTTGGAATGCCCAGATTTCAGGATTTTAATAGAATACAAATGTAATCGCGAACACAATAGAATATGTATGTAACATTGTTAGCGTTTTCACACATAATATGAACACCAAATTAGCCTTCTTTTTTACAAAGGCGTGTGATTACTGTTTTTTATTAAACCAAACGGTTAGTAAGTTAGTACCCATGGGATGAGCAATAGTTGTAATAATATGTAACATTTTTTTAAGTAATGGGTCTACTTAAATTAAGGGAGTCGTATTAGCAGTAAATAACGCATATCAAGTGTTGCCGGTTATTCATTATGGTTAATGTGAATACTATTCATGGCTCTAACGCACCAGGCTGATAACCATGATGGAATAATCTCATTCATTAGAGAACACAAATTTTAGTAAAGAAAATAACTCGCCCTTGATATGTGCATCAAAATGGTGCAAAGGTAACACTGTTGTTATCGCGATACCATTTTCGTCCAGCCATACGCATTTCACTAAAAAGCTGATTGTGTCGATAATTCGGTTATATACATTACTTACCTATTATTACAGATAAGCTCATATCAAGTCCGGACAAAGACAACTCGAAGGATCCACTGTCCTGGATTTTGATCACCCTATTGAGGAAATGACATTGTAACGTCAACAAATAAATGAATCCACCCATGGAAACGTCTGCAGTTTATAACAAATTATAATATGCTGCATGCATGTTGACAAAGCAAAATATGCATTCTTTTTGATGACAACATATGTTGATTTTAGGAGGCTTGGCGTTGTGTAGCGATCGAATGATACATTATGGCTATTTACCAAAGCCATACTACCAGTGAAATAAACTCGCCGTCCGTAATCAATACACATATACATAAACAGGCATTCGTATTACAGATAACTAACTATAACTAACAGATAATCCAAAAGGGTTTATACCAATGTTGGAAACCCCTTCTTGTTGTCGGACCCCCGTTTCCTATTTCCAAACCCCATAAAAGTTACTTTGGCTCTTTTTAGTCAGAAAAAAAACACAATATGAGAACACGAACACGAACACGTTGTCATTTTCAAGTCATACCAACAACCCGTTTTTATTCGTATTACCAAAAGTTACTATTAATATTTTTTGTCAGCATAATTGACATACTTGTGTATTTCATAGTGCCAGCGTCCGTTCATAGTGATGGATCCACCGGATGCCGCACACGTCATGCCGCTGCCAGGAGCCAACGTCAGTTTTACGTTTGGCTTATTAAATGAAACGATTTTCATCCTACAAAACAAATTGATATTAAATACAGCGTGATATCCGGTGATTAGTCTCTCTGGACGCATTTTACAATTCACACCATGGTGAACCTGTTGATTCCAAAATCAACTCAACTTCTCTGCGAAGTACTTAATCAGTCGTGCTACAGTTATTGCGCGTTGTTGTTATGCAATGAATAGCGACAAACTGCTTGTAGACTAGGCAAATAATCTAAAAAAATGACATCAGAGGTACCTCAATGTTACAAGCTGTCACCCATGCCAGGATTTATCTATGACCTTTACCGGTCACAACCAGCCCGGATGACACTTTCTATTGTGATTTTTTACTGTGCAATGAGCTATTTAGCGAAGATGGTGTTGAAATTTTGTCTCGATTTTGCAATGAATACACAATCGGCTGTAACTCTACTAATTATAGAGCTACATAACTAATTGTGGTATATATTTGGAATAAGGAGGACTATGTCAGGGATAAATAATTATATCAATATTATAGCAATATTCGACAAAACAAACATAAAAGGTACCAAAATATATAAATAGTTTATTTTGGTTTCTGGATCAAAGGTGTACAATAGTTTCTATAACTTCTTACGTACATGGTAGATGCCAATTATTTTTATCATGAAATAATGCCAGTTCATTTCCAAAGAAAACAACACCAACTGTTTCGCTAAACAATGGAAAATGACTGATTATTTTGCCCTTCTGTTTCGGGCCTATCTTGTTCTCAACAATGTACACATTCTTGAGGCTAACGCTTTGTGATTGTTTCAGCTTCACGTGGAACCCCACTTCCCTTTTACATGGCCGAGTCTCCATGTGTTTGAGCTGTGAGCAAAGCAGTCTTAATGCTTTCAGGTGCAATGTCCCGAGTCGCAAGACAGGTCAAGTCTGGACAATGTGTATTGAACACAGAGAATCGTTCCAGTTGGTCGACCAGCTTTTGAATATCGTCTTTGTTCCTTTTGATTCTTGAAGTGCCGACATCCTTGTTTGCAGATGTGCGTATGAACATTAGCAGTATCATAACCATGTTCATGCAATGTCTCCAGCATACTGCTCCAGTAAATGGAGTAGATGTACATATTGCACTGCATCTTCTAGCTGTTGCATTACTTCATATGGGGTTTCGTCTTCCCCGTTGTCATCCAAGGACTGTGCCAGTTGCTTAGATAACATTTGAAGATCTGCATCATCAAACCCTTGGTATTTTGCCCACCTTAGAAACTGAGGCCACAGGATTAGCCACAGGGCCTCCAATGCGAGTTTATGCGCTCGGATTGTTCGGTTGTACGATTTGGCTGATGTTGTTACTAGCTGTGTTGTCACCAAATACTGAACTTTCTGCCAACACAGATTGTAGCCCAGAGTTTGTGAAGTGCCGTCCGATAGCTTTCATGAAGTTTTTGGCAATATAGACGCTCCCAAGACGAAGAAAGATCTTGCTACAAACTTCAGGATTCTCCCACTGAAGTTCATTGGCCTTTGAATACAGTTGCTCGTCTAAAGTGACTACACTGATCGTGTCTTTCGTATGTACCTTCAGAGGCGAAATTAAAACGCCATGAGATACGGTGTCTCGCAGAATGTGTGTCCATCTGTTAATCTTTCAGGGTCGACAATCCACAAATACAGATACCACATCCGATTCTGTCTTATGTCATGGAATATAAAGCTGTTGTGTGACGTATATGTGAACATTGGAATTGCATTCGATATATTGTACATACACTGGCGAAACGTAGGTGCTTACTTCTGACACGGACCCTGGTTACATCTACATAATATACTCACAACATTGTTTATAGTACTGGGTACACCATACAATTGGCTATATTTCATAGGATTATGAAACTGACACCGTTGCGGCGGCAGACCTGGGGCCGAGTACATTTTCACGAGTAAAGTACGAGTACAAGTACATTGGTGATGGCTGAGTACAAGGATGAGTACATTGGTGATGGCTGAGTACGAATACGAGTACATTGCTCAAAGCTGAGTATGAGTACGAGTACATTTCCACGAGTATGAGTACGAGTGCATATTGTATGATATAGTAACTCTGTATAGTAATAACAACGTATTTTAAGTATAAAACACTGTTAAACACTGTGAATGAATTTATATAATTCAGGAAGAGTTAACTATGCTATGGCAGTTGATCAGACTTTTTTATGAGGAAAACCGTAAAACCTCTTTACAACTGGGGGTGCATTCCATTCAAAAGTGTTTTTTATTATCTTATATTAGAAAACATAGGACTTTGAGATGCATTTAAGAACATACAAAATTTACTTAATTTGATACATATGCAGGCAATACAATTTGCTACCAAACTTTTTGAAATTATTGTTGTAGTTGTTAATGATTTTATAAAATAAGAAATTAAATAATTTTCACAATATCATATTGAAAAAGTACTCAGATGTACTTGTAATGTACTCGTAAAATCTGAGTACTTTGAACATGAGTACGAGTATGAGTACATGACCATGTACTTCGGCCCCAGGTCTGTGCGGCGGGGTCAGTTACATATAAAACAACAAATCATACTATGAAATATAAATCTGGCGGCAATTAAAAATAAAGGGGTAACTTTGTATTTTGGGTTGTCACTTAATGTTATTACATTATTTATCGAATCAGTTGGTGTTGTGTTGTTTGGAAATGAACTGGCATTAATTTGTGGAAAAATAATTGGCATGTACCGTGTACGTAAGACGTTATAGAAACTATGGTACATCTTTCATCCAGAAACTAAAATGAAATATTGATATATTTGGGTACGTTTTATGTTTTTTTGTCGAATATTTCTATGATGTTGATATAATTATTTACCCCTGACATAGTCCTCCTTATTCCAGATATGTTGATACTACATTTAGTTATGTAGCTATATAATTAGTAGAGTTACAGCCAATTATGTATACATTGCAAAATCTGAACAATATCTTTACTAAATAGCTCACTACACAGTAACAAATAAAATAAAAAGTGTCATCCGGGCTGGTTGTGACCGGTAAAGGTTACAGATAAACTCTGGCATGGATGACAGCTTGTAACATTTAGGTACCCCTAACGTGATTTCTAGAGCCCTTTTGAGATTATTTGCCTAGTCTATTGATTTCAATACGAAATGCAACAAATGTGTGCTTACAGCGACGAATGCCTTTTTTGGTATTGTGAAGCGGATACACTATTTACTACAATGTAGATTTTAATGTACTTTGATACGCAACGTGTTTATACATGTGTATATCCTTAGATATCTACTCGTGTAATTAGGGTATTAATGCATGCATGTTTGCAACAATCAATGTATGTACTGCGTGTGAAGTCATGAATGTTGTATTTAATGTGCGCACACAACGCATAGCAACCTGATATAAAACCCCATCTTACTGTTTCAACTACTAGTGCTGCTGCTGGTGCTACTGCTGTTGGTGCTGCTGGTGCCACTGCTGTTGATGCTGCTGATGCTACTGCTGTTGGTGCTGCTGATGCTACTGCTGTTGGTGCTGCTGGTGCTACTGCTGTGGGTGCTGCTGGTGCTACTGCTGTTGCTGCTGCTGGTGCTACTGCTGTTGGTGCTGCTGGTGCTACTGCTGTTGGTGCTGCTGATGCTACTGCTGTTGGTTCTGCTGGTGCTACTGCTGTTGGTGCTGCTGGTGCTACTGCTGTTGGTGCTGCTGGTGCTACTGCTGTTGGTGCTGCTGGTGCTACTGCTGTTGCTGATGTTGTTCGACCACCACCACTAACATTGCCACCTCCAACACCCCCTCCCCCATCATGCCGCCGCTACTACTACACCACCCACGACCACAACACCACCACCAATACCACCAGCTAGTAGTATGTAGTATGAACATAGCAAGAAAACCAGAATACGTACTCGGTGAGTTTGTACTTGACTTTGCCCACAACCGGAATATGTGCTGAGCCAGCCACGTCGTCAATCCGTTTTCCGACCAGTGACTTTGAAATTGTATCTAAAGCTTGTACAGCCGCTATCAATGCAAACACACATAATACATTGCAATACGAAGGAAGACACACGCACGCACGCACGCACGCACGCACGCACGCACGCACGCACGCACGCACGCACGCACGCACGCACGCACGCACGCACGCACGCACGCACGCACGCACGCACGCACGCACGCACGCACGCACGCACGCACGCACGCACGCACACACACACACACACACACACACACACACACACACACACACACACACACACACACACACACACACACACATATATATATTTCCGTGAGGCGGATCCATTATTTGGAGAGATTCATAAATCACAGCTGTTCATACGAACCATAATCCAGTCCACGTTCAGAAAATCTTATCTTCAGACCAGGGTTGTTCAACGCTCTAGCCAGACTTAAAACCGCTAACACCAGAAGCACTGACAACAAATTCATGGTGACTGTCGGCTTGGAAACTCTGTATTCGAAGAGACAACCGGGTCCACGCCACCCGTTCGATTTCGAAAGTAAGACTAACTTCGTTGTGACTCAGTATCAGGTCTGCCTGGATGACTCATAAGTTCCGGGTTGACGCAATGTCGCGCTAAATTCCCCCTGCACTTCTCGTGCGAGTTCCGGCTGGTTGCGCTTAGGTGTTTAACTGGAACGTTGCCATGTATTGCGTAATCTGACTCGTCCAGTGTAACCCTTTGACAGTACTTTTATTTAGTGGCGTATCTAGGATATCGCGAAGGGTAGGCCAAAGGTGGGCCAAGCTTAGTCACCCATTAGTTTAATTACCATGCCACCATGCGTGACGTAGGTTACATAGGAATACCTCAATGCCACAACCCCCCCTCAATACGTGACGTAGGTTACATAGGAATACCTCAATGCCACAACCCCCCTCAATACGTGACGTAGGTTACATAGGAATACCTCAATGCCACAACCCCCCCCCTCAATACGTGACGTAGGTTACATAGGAATACCTTAATGCCACAACCCCCCCCCTCAATACGTGACGTAGGTTACATAGGAATACCTCAATGCCACAACCCCCCTCAATACGTGACGTAGGTTACATAGGAATACCTCAATGCCACAACCCCCCCCTCAATACGTGACGTAGGTTACATAGGAATACCTCAATGCCACAACTCCCCCCCCCTCAATACGCCACTGCTTTTATTTGGGCAGGCCGCCTGAAGCGTCACAGCGTTCGTATGGGCTACATCGACCTTCAGTGCCCCAGCACCGTTTCCTTGGATTAGAAATATAATGGCAGACGTATATCGTACAACTGTCGAAATAGTTCGCGATGCAACAGTCATCCTACGTAATATGCATACAAGAATGTGATGTCCAAAATATGTTTTATTAACTATGTTCTAACAAACTTAACAGGTATGCAAAATCAACCAAATGTACAAAATAAATTAATATATCTTTCATCTCACGTTTTGTGGGACATGGGAATCTGAGCAGCAGTACCGCCACCTACCGTTAATTCACATGGACTAAGGCCTATACAAATTGTTTTAGAACTGTTTTTCATGATTGTTATAAAATGTAAAATTGGTATTTCTGCATTTCTTTAGCATTTCTGGTGCTTCTTGGGTTTAAATATAATATTTTATTTCTATTTTTGATGTTTAAATAAATTGATGAATACATATTTAAACCTCTCGTTATGGTTCATAGATGCATGTGGACAGGAGGCCGGCTGCAACTGACTGTATTTTTTGATTGGCAACGTGCGCATAATCTTCTGTTCCACGCTACGTGTTGAGGGTGGGTGGTGGTCTGAACAAATACTAAACACTATACGTTCATTTGGACTTTGATACCCCTTAGTGCGGACTAACTAGTGTGGGCACTATCGGTCTTCGCTGGTTCCCGTGTGTGTGTGTGTGTGTGTGTGTGCGTGCGTGCGTGCGTGCGTGCGTGCGTGCGTGCGTGCGTGCGTGGGTGGGTGGGTGGGTGGGTGGGTGCGTGCGTGCGTGCGTACGTACGTGCGTGCGTGTATATGCTGTTCATATTTGACTGCGTGCATGCTTGCTTACGTGCGTGCTTGCGTGCGTGCGTGCGTGCGTGCGTGCGTGCGTGCGTGCGTGCGTGCGTGCGTGCGTGCGTGCGTGCGTGCGTGCGTGCGTGTACAACTGATATTGTTCGTCGGGTTAAGCTCTTTAATAAATTTTGATGACGGCTACGTTAGCATGTCATACATTTTTTTCTACTACGTATATAACAGTGCAATGCAATTTTTTTTCTGCCTAATGTTGACGCTAGCTTAATTGCGGCCTGTCAATTAATGTGGAGATGTGTCCTCGTCAAAGAAAGAAAATGTAGATATGCACTTCGCCCGCTTCTCTGGGTTAACATAACTTTTACGATTGTGCTGTGTACACCTAGAATGACGTCAGTTTGCTAAGAAGAGCAAAGTTGACGTCACTTGATGAATTGTGACGTGTATCGACGTTGCCACAGCGAGCACTCGCAAGGTAAAGATGGCAGGAAACACAGTTATATGAATTGTCAGTAATATCACATCGGGTACGTGCATAGTTCCATTGAAGAGGGATTCTTGGTTCAGATACCGGTGGCGACCTGCCAAGAGAACTGTCAGCTGACTCACGGTGGACGGTGTCAAATAGGAAAACACCTGTCACGGTGTTGCTATTTCTCGAAGAAGCACAAACGTTTCATGTCATGAGGGCTGCTTTGCAAGCGGTTGCCAAAGCGTGTGGCTAAAGGCAAACATTTATTCAAGTGATAGTTGGTTATTAAATTTTGGGAAGTGCAAATGTATACACATAGGGCATGGAAACATGGACGAAGAATATAAAATGGGGGATGCTGTACTAGGTAGAACCACACAAGAAAAGGACTTAGGAGTAACATTTAGTGCTGATATGAAAGTTTCAGAGCAATGTGGGATTGCTGCTTCAAAAGGAAATCAAATTCTAGGGCTAATTAGGAGAACTATTATGTATAAGGAGAAACAGCTAATTGTACCCCTGTACAAAGCAATAGTTAGACCACATTTGGAATATTGTATTCAAGCATGGAGGCCGTATCGTAAAAAGGACATAGACAAGCTAGAAAGAATACAACGAAGAGCAACCAAAATGATTCCAGAATTGAGAGACCTTAGTTATGAAAGTCTCTTATTACAAAGTGGTTTGACAACACTAGAGACCAGGAGACTAAGAGGAGACCAAATAGAAGTGTTTAAAATAGTGAACGGTTATGAGGATGTTGATAGGAATATGTTCTTCAAACTTAAAGAAGGCAGTAGAACCAGAGGACACAAAGCAGCATTAGTTAAGGAGCAGTGTAGGTTGAACATGAGAAAGTACTCTTTCTCACAGAGGGTGATAAATGAATGGAACAAACTGCCAAATGATTGTGTTAATGCTAGTAGTGTGAATATGTTTAAAAATAGAATTGACAGATATTTGATAAGGGTGGGCTACACATAGATGAGAAAATTGTTGGACTCTCGATAAGCCAATAGCTTCCTTGTCCACTTTGCCATCTGGAACTTGTTGTTTGGGATGGCAATCTTGTTAAATCTTGTTAAAATCTTGTTAATTACAATACATCTGTATATATTGCGTTAATTATTACTGGGCAATGTGTTAATTAATTATGAACCCGATAGTGAGCGGTCACTGTGCACAGGATATGTTATTATGTCCGTTTGTGGGTTCTCGCCACATGGTTGTAAATAATGCATCAGTCATAAGTTGTCGTGGGAGCGATATTACATGTTTGGGTCGTATTTCAGGTCAGTGCTGATCCGAACGGCTCCCTACAACAAATATAATTGCTCAGCATCACAGGTACATTTGAATGTGTTTTGCTGGAAGATGATATTTAACTATCATATAACAAAAAGAATAGCGTAGCGTACGTGTATGATGTGTATTTGCGCAGACAATATAAACACTACACTGTTTTTAAATACCTTAACTAGTTTCAGCGTCGTATTCAAGAACTCCAGCCGTTCGAATCTTGGCAACGGGAAACCTTGGTGGCCTCGTTCTGAAAGACAGACAGATAATAATTATTGAGTTCCGTAGTGTGCGGGCGGGCGGGCGGGCGGGCGGGCGGGCGGGCGGGCGGGCGGGCGGGCGGGCGGGCGGGCGGGCGGGCGGGCGGGCGGGCGGGCGGGCGGGCGGGCGGGCGGGCGGGCGGGCGGGCGGGCGGGCGGGCGGGCGGGCGGGCGGGCGGGCGGGCGGGCGGGCGGGCGGGCGGGCGGGCGGGCGGGCGGGCGGGCGGGCGGGCGGGCGGGCGGGCGGGCGGGCGGGCGGGCGGGCGGGCGGGCGGGCGGGCGGGCGGGCGGGCGGGCGGGCGGGCGGGCGGGCGGGCGGGCGGGCGGGCGGGCGGGCGGGCGGGCGGGCGGGCGGGCGGGCGGGCGGGCGGGCGGGCGGGCGGGCGGGCGGGCATGTATGCACGTATGTAATCCACAGTGTGTTATCAGTGCATGATCCGATCATTCGAATATCTACCAACTGTGACGTAAACATTCTCACACTTTTAAGAAGAAAAAAACTTCCATGGCGCATAGAATGTTGCTCTAGTATTTCTCTAATTGTACTGAACCGATTGAATGGTTTGAGTTAAAGTGCACTATTCAATATACTTAACAACAGTTTGTCTTGCCTAAATAGGTATAATAAACGAACGATTATGTAGGAAAAATAATGTAGGATGTCTAAACAGAACACTCTTCTTGTCGCATCAATTACATGTGTGGTAACTGACCGGGCAGTAGTGTTAATTAGAGTTGGGTGTTTGACAAAAGTTTTCCTATCGCAGAAACAAACTTACCATTCAGATGTGGTATGACCCAAAAGTTGGTCAGCATCTTGAGCATACCTTCCACAGCCAGTAACTACAAACATATTAACAGCAATACATAATAGCTGAATAAAAAAGTTGAATAACATAAATAAAATGCAACGCTTAGCAACGCTTAGCAACGCATAAATGTAATTGGCAACTGTCGTTCTTTTTCGTAGCGTAGTGGCTTATATTTTATTAAAGGATGTTTAATGGTGCCTTCTCAATTCGATTTTTTGCTAGTCTCATTTCAAATTCATTTTGTGAAATATCAAACCTACCAAGTATCCACTGCAACATGCTAGCTTTTTTACACGTAGTTTTCTGGTGAAATCATCAGAAAACTATTAAATTACTTAATGTTTGGTTAATTGAAGTGAAAATGGAAAGCAGAAAACTCAGGAATTTCATCCTTAGTGAACTTTCGTAACGTTGTCATGTGATCGGCGAGACGATGGAAGTCACGTCCATAATCGGCATTCACCCGCACAGTGTTTACAATTTTGGATATCCGATATTTTCAGCCTTGACAGATCTAACGACTAAAATCACTTCTTTCGATGATTTGAACAAACATACACAATGTTTCTAATTAACTGCGGATGTTACACACTACATATTTCGACATCAAATTTGGACATTCGCGATAGGCTAAATCAGTTGAGGATGGAGTTTTAACTGCCCATCAATTGGGAATT
>OY759267.1:37681277-37748777 GCA_963662155.1 Lamellibrachia columna | reverse complement strand
TACTTCAACTCTTCGATCGCTACCCCCGCCGTCACCCCAATTTAGATGAGAACTATCCAGACAAATGGTGTCCAACAACCGCTATTAAAACCTCCTAACGCCCAGACTAAGTGAAAGCTAAACACAAACTAACTATACTCCTCAATAAAATTTTTTTAGTGACATATCATCTGCATCCAACATATATATGTCTACCCTCCTCGCGAGGTTCCAATACCGGCAACTGCCTCTCGTCCAACTCAACACACCTTTTCGCTGATCTGACGTTCCATTGTGTGTTTGACGTTGCGTTCGAACAAATTGTACAACCAGCTAGCGCCGCCGTGAAACTTCACTCTCATGCCGAAAACACTGGACGCACACCCTGTCGTGTGTATGGTTGCATGCCCGGTCTTATCCATCCCTATTCGAGAACGTTTTAACGGAATAACTAAACATATGTTGGTGAACTTTGAACGAGGTTTCAGGAAAACACACGACAAACGCCGATTCAAGCGACATTTACGTAGGCAAAATTTAATATTTAAAATCTTCAATAAATTATCAGATTTCAGCTACCATGTGCTTTGATGTTGAATTATTAAGATATTACAATATCACGTGCAAGTTTCCATTTACGCTCTGATGGTGAAACACAGAAGTGAGTTATTCTCAAAAATAAAAATCGACTTTATCGCGTCCTGAAACCCTACACATATATCATATTTGTTCTTAAACTAATGAACACTTTTTTCATGAAATTATACCCATAAATAAAAGAAATGGGCAACTTAATCTGTACAAATATTGAATTGTTATGGTATGAAACACACCGAGTATAGGTTACGTCTTTACAGACCCGTAGCCAAGGGCGTCAAGGGGTCGTCAGAGCCACTCATAGAGGCGCCATGTTGAGTATATGCTCCTGGATTAAAGTGTGCAGAATACAAACTGTAGAGTCCATGAAAACGTACACAATATTTTCCTTTATTATCCAAATCAATGATGTCTTAAAGTCAGTTTTATTGGTAATTGTGTGTGTTTCACTTACCTAGTGCTACTGATATGTTTGTCCGAATTCCCACTGCCGTGACGTCGAATGACCCACTGTCTTGGATTTTCCTGTTTCGGGAACACAGTAGTATGGTTGTAGCAAACATAATTGACAAATAATATTGGTCAAATATACCAATGTTTGTGTTTGCCGTACAATTTTTCTTTAATAATCCAGTATGATAAAACTAGATATTTGATAAGGGTGCTCCACACAAAGTTCATCAATACTTGGACTGTCGATTACGCCGTGGCTTTGTTGCCCCGGTAGGTCATCAGGAGTTTGCTAGGCCAGCTTTGGATGTCGGTCTTATTGACCTAGCTTGCAATGTTACGTTGCTTTGTGGGGCGCGTATCGTAGCGGTTACCAACCTCTTGCTGCTGTTTTTTGCGCAGTAATTGCAGCGTGGCTGAATACTTCCCAGAAAAGTCGAATTGACGTTGGAATGAACAGGTCTGCCAGGGGTGAAGTGTAAAGCGCTTTGAACAGTTCTAAGGACTGGATACCGCGCTATATAAGAACTTAACAGTGTTTAATCGGGAGTAAACATTAAACTTATTTTCGTTGCCTAAATGTTATCACACATGAATGTCTGGGGATTTGTAATATGCGTGAACAGTTAAATCTGATTATGTCCAGTGGTCAACGTCTTGATGTCGTTGTGATAATTAATTTCGTCCCTACTCAAGTATTATAATAATAATTAATATAATGTTCCCACATATAATCGCATCAAAACCCTTTAATATCTTTTCCCTGAACAGTAATTAAATACCGTTATTTGCTAAACAATTCACCAAATAAGCATACACTGATTTTGCGGAATTAAGCTAATAATTATTATTATTTTTTGGGCATGTGTCCCAGATAGTATGCATTCTACATTATGTGTCATGTGTAAGACAATTTTATTTGGGCGTCTCCTGTAAAGCATTATGTCCGTGCTATAGTCAAGCTCTGCTAAGCTTGTTCTGTCCAGTAAGTCAAGGACGAGATGATCTACACATGAATACTTTCCTTTAATCAAACACAGTGCTGCTAAGCACTCAACAATAGCACGAATACACTTGGCAGCTAATGGTGCTTACTTACACAATCGCGTGGTATCTATAATGCCAATGTCCATGCATAGAGATAGATCCACCAGATAAAGTGAACGTAATCCCTCTATCAGGAACCAGCGTCACGCTGGCGTTTGGTGTCGTAAAAGCGACGATTTTCGTCCTACAATCAGACAAGATGTGTTTGTCGATTGATGCTCGCGACAAGAGTCTTCGTTATACGTATGTAAGACGTTGGGTAATGTTTATCTGACTTTGACCTCTGTCAGCATAATATGGCAACCTACGTAGTTGTCGTACAGCCTTGTCTATCAGGAAATGTAACAATTATCGTTGTAATATCAAATATAACAACAACTCTGCGTCAGGTAAAACAGGATTGTGTCCATCCGTGACACTGACAGTTTTGTTTGCGTGCTTCAATAATACAATTCACGCGTGTCTATCAACCAACTTCGTGGGCCAAACAGATTATTCATACCCCGTAATTTCGTAATTGACTTTGCCCACCCGGAGACGTGCTGTTCCGTGTTCGTCTGGAACTCTTTGACCGACCAACATCGAACCAGCGACACCTACTGCATTCTGAGCGCCTGCAAAAGTAAATGGCGACACACCATCTTAGACGATGTAAAAGGAACATTACATACACTGTTTTGGTTATTTTTATAAGAACGTTTTCTGATTACGTCTCATTGTTCACGTTTACGTTTATAAAATATATATCCATAGCTATATATGTTATGGCATATCTGGGTAATTTTGTCCTTTCTATATTAGCACATACTAATTGGCAACGAGTTATTTTACCTCCTCCGGCCTCCTGTTTGGTCATACACCGCATTGTCATATTGTAACATTATAACTCAGGTGATATAAGGTGATAAACAATATATAGCATATATACTCTGAATTGTACACCACTACAAGGTGAGAAACTAAAGAAAGAGTTTATAGATACGCATTTCTGCAGCTTAGTTAAATTTCGAAACGGAATTCACGTAAATACATATCACGAATCGTTAAAAAAATCATTATAAAAATGCGTTATCAAAAGTCATCATTACTGCAATAATTACTGCATTTTAAAAATGTTTTATTACAACTACTACCCACCATGGTCGTTATCAGTACGGTGGGCCGTTCGCACTCCGGTTGTAATATAACGATACGGTAAACATGTTTTCAAAAAGTAGATATGGAAGTAAACAATGTACTGATCCAGTAAGACAAACGAATTCTTAAACGTGTGGCAATTAAACAAGCACTCACCGAATTTCAGAGCACTCTGGGACAGTCGTATCTTGATTGACGGTACGGTCGACGATTGGCACAAGCCAACAACAATCAGCAGAAGCAGACATCCCAACGCTAACGACGTTTTCATTGCGCTGTTCTGTACTATTTTCTCGACACGCAGACGGCTGCGCTCCTGTGCGGTACGCAGACGGTTGCGCTCCTGTACGGTACGCTGAAGTTTTCGGACTAACCCGAATTAGCCGACAGAGTCGTAAGTCGAGTGAGTGTTTCCAATCAACTTATGCAATTGAACTTTGAGTGTCTCGTGCAAGGAGCACCGCTTAAACAGATCACAGAACTGGCGCATGCGTCCACATAGCGATCTGCTAATCAACCTAATTATTAATATACGCACGCACGCACGCGCACGCGCACGCGCACGCGCACGCGCACGCGCACGCGCACACACACACGCACAATAAGCATATGATATGTGACTGCATGCTGCATACATGCATATGTATAATGTTACATCCTGATTAACATAAAAAGCGTTTAATAACTGAGGATCGCTATAGGAAAGATCGCCATCGCAGTTAATAAAATACTAGTAAACATTATTATGCTTGACTAGAAGAATAAACAACGAAGAGGTACGTGACATGATAAGAAAACAAAGAAAATTAAAAAAAAAACCATGAGAATTGCACTTTTATTATTTTAATTGAAGCTGGACATATCTAGAAGGAAGATTAAGATCAAATAGAAATCGAATGGGCTTATTTATTCAAACATGAGAAGCACGAAAATGTGGGAGAACGGGTAGAATGGAGAACAATTACTGAAACCAAAGACGTGCCACATTGCAGCAGGGATTCGTTCACTCCTTCCTGTGCGGTGTCATGTGTCGCCATCTTTTGGGTAAGACGCCAAGCTCGTCTGCCACCTACCGAATGATGCCGTAAAATCACATGACGCGGACGATCGACATTATGCGGGTGACGTCACGGAGTTGACATTATTGTCGGGATTCGATCGACAAGATTTCTTTGTATGTGATTAGCCAAAATGTCTTATGCATACCTGTTCAAGTATATTATTATAGGAGATACAGGTGAGCGTTATAAGTATTCGATATACTTGCCATTCGGCTATGTTTACAAAGACAATAGACGTCATTCGTATCAGAAAACTCGTTTTCCCAGCCAGCCTGCGCAATGAGTGAAAATAAATCGACTGCCACAAGATGGCGATAGTCTTACTGCGTTGAAGCAGGGTTTGTGATTTGTTGATCATGAAGTAAATACGTATGGTCTTCCATTGTATGTCTAGCTATGCACGGCTTCCTAATTCAAGTACGATGCCGATATAAATTGGATGCGAGTGGAGTGAAATGCGTCGACACAAATATACGTCAAATCTTGTATGCGTAGCGTAGGCGTATTACTTTTCGTTTGGCTGTCAGCTGAGTCTGAACGGAAGCGCTTACGTGACGATAATACAACTACAAATACAGTTTAACGCCACCCGCTCAAACTCTTTCTATTAAATCATTATTTTGCTACCATTACCGGCAGTTTATATGTCCGCTAACAGAACCTTCATGTTAAGAAAATGTTTTTATTCACGAAATTATTGACAGGTTTCAACACATGAACAGAACACTGAATAGAACGCTCATCAATACAACCCTGTGTGATTGGGTTGACAGCAGTGTCTGCTTCACTACATGTGAGGGTGGGGCATTGTAATACCCTGGATAGACATAGTCAAACGCCCGAGCATGGGGCGTAGTTCCGCTGGGCCAAAAACTGACTCTTTTTGGGGTATTTTGAACATTATTATAATCAGTAAATACATGCATATTTCATGTATATAGTAATCATTATATGTATATCACTAAGCTTACCATGCATAAATATAAAATGATGACATTTTGTGATTAAACCGTAACATTATGTTATCATTCATGATAAAAATACTCGTAATCAATTATTTGGAGCATATTTCTTTTCTTCTGCTTCTTGATGCCAATGTGCAGATAGTATGTCATGGAATACACATGTGAAATGGTTAGTGCATGTCAGTTTAAAAGTTATATAGTTCTGACTCCATATATGGGCCCAGAATTGCAGTAAACGCACATGCTTTTAAGCCGATGGCAATTTAGTCTACCTATCCCCTGGGAGGCTGTGCATGTCTGTCATTTCATATTGAGAAATACGAATATAATACATAACTAAATGCCATAAGTTACGACATGTAAACGTGTGAAATTGTTATCAGACTTAACGCCATTTGTGCATTCATATTGGCGAGATAATCCCTTAATTTGCTGGCAGATTGTGCAGCCTCTTAAGTCTCGCTCATCAATTCATTTAGCCCATTTATAAATAGTTTAAGTGTATAGTGTACACATGACCACATTTGCCCTTTTTTCATCAACTTTTGACTGGATCTGGTCAAAAATAATTTGATGTTTGTCTGATGAGTTCAACAGAAATAAATAGTAAATTTGTACAAAGAAGTTAGCATGTTGTAGTGAATACTACTATTACTAGATCACTTCGATTTATCGTAAAATGAGTATAAAACAAGATAAGAAAATATAAAATCTATATTACAACAAATTTCATAAAAAGTAGTTACATAAAATCTCTATCATCAGAATCCAGTGTACACGATATGGCAGACTGTATGAATTTAATTTCTATATACCGTGTAGAAAACTGTAAACCTACAACAACTAGTTCTAGTCTGGCATGTCATTTCCTTTGTCTGAGCCAGGAAGTCATCTGACAAGAAGTGTGTAGAGGAAATTAGTAGTATTGGCTTTTGTCTTCCTTTGTGGATAATTACCAGTAATTATGTTCTTGAGCTTAGGTTTTGACTGGGCCCACCACCTGTAATTATCACATGCACACTGACTCCAATCCTTTGTTACATGTGGCAGTTTACAGTGCCAGTTATTTAAGTCTCAGTACAAGCTTACACAATCATAGCTCTGTCATCTGTTGTGCAACCATTTAGACATAAGAACATTGGAAAATGTTGAATTGTAGATATTCTTTGTAATTCAATTTGATAGTGTTGTCAAGGTTCCAAAACTAATATTAATATTGATTTCTGTAGTTTTTGTCTTGGAAATAAAACTTGTTCTGTGGTGTAGTAGTGATTGACCTGTTTTTGTGCATTTAATAAAAAAATTGGAGTTTCCTATCTCACCTGTTCCCCTGTTGGAGTAGATGACTCCAAGTCTCCCATACTGCAACCATGGCAAACCCGTATGATGAATGGTCATCAAGAACCATACAGTCCAGTGAAAAGTGAACCGTACTAGCACTTGGTAGTTGTAGTTTATGGTGATCAAAACTAATTTGACTAATTAGTAGGTTACAAATTTACAATTGTTGGTGTTAAAGGTAAAGTCATCCCCCAGGCATTACGCCTTAGGAAGCCATGAAGGCTTATATGGCCAGTGCTTAAACCTGGTTTCTGTAGTGCCAAGCAACTTAGAGTGCAGTTATACTGACTCTCCTGGACGGGACACTAGTCCATCGCATTGTTGGTTGTGATTACTTGAAAACATGTTCTTGAATTGCAATTGCAGATTGTCATTAACACATTCTTGGTACCTTATAGAATCATTTGGAATTCACAACCGTTAATGGTTATTTGTATGAACAGCTGGCTCCTATAAACGGGCTGCATTTACAGGGAAAGAAATGTCATGGTTTTGGGCCTGTGTACCTATAAGAGTTACTAAAACATAATCATTTGTAACTACAATTAAGAATATCATGCCAGTATTTCACTAGGAAAACTTTGTTGAAAACACATCTTATTAATTTCATGGGCTACGCCATAATGTTGGATAACCCTACTTCACGAATGTCAAAGTCTAGCAAAATTCACCCGTCAAATGAAAAAATACTAGTGTACACCTATTTCTATATTTGCCAATACAATATGGCTATGCTGTTTGCGTCCAAACTCAACTTATGTAACATATTTGGCCTTTGTTTACTAAACTAGTTCTCTTTCTGGCCAAATAACAGGTTGGTTTGAGACTGCGTTGGTTCAGTGTATACCAGCCTCAATTAATATGTCACAATAGTCTAGGTTACCCAGATTATTGTAGATCTGTGCATACGCTTATCGGTCTCGCTGATTAACATGTCAGTCCTCGACCACCTGGAGAAATGACCAGAATCTCCACTTAACACATTCTGAGTAAACCACTGGCATGATATTCTTGATTTTAGTTGCACATGGTTAATTTTTATTATCTTTTAGGTGCATAGCCCCAAAACCATGATTTTTGTTTCGCCTTAAAAAGAAAACATTCAGTTGTGCTGCAGGTCACATATTTTCTTTGGCCAACCCAAGAAATGGTTGACATTTTACAGCCATAATTAATTATTAGTATTAGTTTCTATTTCAGAAATGTTTTCCAAACCTAATATTGAAATACCATTACTAGTTACTGAACCATAACATTATCAACACATTGTGTTAGCATTACAGAACATACCTGTATACATTAATGTGAACCTAGCAACAAGCCTGGGGTCACTTACATTACTTTGTTTCCTTTCTATTACTATTACATCCTGAAGGCAAAGTAATATTAAACGGAGAGCCATCATAAATGTCTTGCCTCTGGTAGGTAGATGCAATGTCGCCTTTTTAATTTTTTATTTATTTATTTATTTATTTTTTTTTTAATCTTTAATTTTTTTTATTTTTTAATCTTGCAACCTATTATATTACTCTCGCTTGTTTTCAACTGTTTTTAGTATTACGATTGTGATATGTAATGTTTAGTTCCGTGTGTGATTGGGTGCATGAGTGTATGTTTGTGCTAACGCCACAACACTACAAATTCCTTGTACTTGCTACTTGGTAATAAAACGTATCTTATCTTATCTTATCTAATATATTACTATTACATCTGGATCTATTGCTATTACATTTTTTCATGCAACTATATGCTTTTGATTAAACATTCTGGAGTGCGTACAGGCGTATTATGTTACATATTTTAACTTTCCATTAAATATTACAGTTGTTCTCACAACAACAACAACAACTCATTATTCAAGGTATCATCAATAATCTACAGTGACAGTAGAATTTCATCTAAATATACACTACAACAACAGGCATGGGTTCTATTACAGACAATCTATTACTATTACTTCTTACTGTTTCTATTACTATTACTGGGTTGTTATTACTATCACTAAATGTCAGTCAACTATGCTATTTTTAAGGGTCTGAACCCTAGAATTGCCTATGAACTCGGTCTTTGTAATACTAGCTAAACATACATTTGTACACCATTTGAAAATCTGAGGTAAGAACATTTGTCCAAATTTGAACAAAGGGTCTTTGTGGCAATGTTGCCATGTGGCAATTGGCAATTTAAAAAACTCAGAATTCCGCTCAAATCGATGCTTGCTTTGAATTCACTACAGATTGCAGTTCCCACTCTAAGATAGCATTTGTTGCCAGCCTGCACATATCTGAAACCATGCCCTTTGTGTGTGCTAGGAATGTGTCAAGCCATAGCCACCCTAATGGGGCATCTCAACAATTAGTCATTGGCTTGCTACTCCTGCATTGTTTCCTTGAGCAGGTATTTTCTGAATGCATCAAATGATCAGTCTACAGGTCTGTTCATGTTGTCTGAATAACAGCTCAGCCATTGTCTATACATTGTTTTCAATCACTAAAAGTTGGAATAAAATGCAAACAAACCTGATATTTTGTAAGTTTGCAACAGAAGATGTAATAGAAAAGTAGTAGACTATTATCTATTACTTTAGGATATATTACTATTACTTTTGAAAAAATCTCATCTATTGCTATTACAAAAAAAAATTATATTACCAGTTACTATTACCCCATGCCTGCACAACATGCCAGCCAGTATTATAGGGACACAACGACTCATTTAAGATTTGGAGTTTATAGTAGAATGCAGTTGTGCTGATTACTATCTCATTGCCTTATCTTACTATTGCTATTACATGGTGTTCTGTTGCATCTATTACTATCACATTGCCTTATTTTACTATTACATGGTGTTCTGTTGCATCTATTACTATTACTTGAAAACAAGTAATCATTACTATTACAATTACAATGTAATTGACCCCAGGCCTGCCTAGCAACGAGTCAAAGACATTGGTAAATGCTGACCAATTCTAAACACAAACATGTTGTGTTACTAATTAATATCTAGTGTCAGACAAATAATCAGGTAGCATGGTCTATTTGTAACTGTACAAACACTGATGAAACAGTACTTTGACACGCAAGTATCAACTTCATTCCCTGACATGGTTGTGTATGTTAACGCCTTCTGTAGAATGGTGTTTTCAGAATGTCTCCTTACTGTTGACTATAATCTTGAAACATAACGGACCATTGTGTTGACAGGAGTTGGGAAGTCCTGTCTGCTTCTACAGTTCACAGACAAACGGTTCCAGCCCGTACATGATCTCACAATAGGTAAGTTACCTATACACGGTTTGTATTTTACGAATAATTATTAAAGTTTTGTTTTCGGAGCAAGTAATAAATAAAAATATATGATTTAACCATAATTTTTCCTCAGCCCAACATGTATTCTTATCAGCATGCATCAACTGATGTAACTGTTTCCTAGTTCTGTTGCATATCTGTACTTAGCTGCCCCAGGTTGTTTAGATATAGATTTTTAATACTGAGTGGGATCATTCTTTGTTGATGATAAAGATAAGGAATACATGGCAAAACTATTTGTTTATTGGAAATGCCCACCCTATATTACATTACAGGCATACTGATAACTATACCAAGCAAAGATAACATTAAAATAGAAAAGTATTTTCTTAGGGGTTGTGCACACATTTTTGAAACATATTTTGGGCAGTTGCAAATTTATATAGTTAACTAATTTCACTTACATAAATTCACAAATTCACTTGCCGTGTTGCCTTGTTATGAGATGTTAGCACGCCTTGCAATCAGATATAGGTACACACTTATACACTCAGACTGTATGGGCCGAATTGTGGGAGGCCATGATGATAGCGCGCATATTACATTTATTTTAAATATTAATCTGCGTCTGTTTTTACCAGTGACAACCAAACATACAATGTTAAATTATTTAGCTGCCAACCTAATTATGTAAAACTTGTACTCGTTCAGTTTGATATACATGTGGTTTGACAGACTGTTACAAATAATATTCAGTGGAAGTGGTGATTGAATCTGGAATTTAACCACACAGTATTGTATGCAGGGTTCTAATTTAGTGAGGGTCCATGGGTCCATATGCCCCTAGATTGGCTGCTGGACCCCCCCCAAATCTGGGGGCCTAAATTTTTTTCATCATTTGTAGTACTACATCTACAGAATTGTACAGTCCCAGATTCCCAGGGAAGATAGGTACACTGCCAAGCTTATGAAGTGGCACAAGAAGAAACCATTCTAGCCAATTGCTACATCAGAAACATTGCATCCCTTCCAGGTCACCTGTTTTTTGGGTAACTTCATAACAGCCATCAAGTTCAAGGTCAAAAGATATCACCCAACGGCAGCAGAACCAGGATTCAGATACTACACTGAACTGTTGAGAGACATAACAACCAAGTACAGCTTCCAGTTGGAACTAGCAAACAGATAACAACTCCTGTCCAACCTCATTGAAGGCGATGCAACAGTGGAACAAGTGTGGCAACAAAACAAATCAGCATGGAAAGAAACATGTGTCAAGATACTTGGTAAGAGAACAAGACAGCACAAAGACTGGATTTCAGCTGAAACCTTGGGGAAGGTAACAGAAAAGAAACAGAGAAAAGCAACAATAAACAACAGCAAAACAAGAGCAGCCAAGACAGAAGCACACCGCCTGTATACAGAAGCCAACAAAGAAGTAAAAAGAAGTGTAAAACGTGACAAGAAAGACTGGCCAGCCAAGAAAAGAAGCAGCAGGACAAAGAAATCTTAAAGAACTGTATGACATTACACGGAAGCTACTCTTGAGTGCCGAATAAATGTCCCTATACGCGTATTTATTTGATGAAAAATGCCACCCTATACGCACCTTATTTGGCACTATACTATTATTAAATTTTAACATTTGTGCCAGCCTATATTCTCTGATAATTGTGGCAAATTATGCAGGGTATAATTTTAGGAGAGAAATTGTTGTCACTCCCTGTTGCTAGCGCTAATCAATCATCCAAGGAGCGGTTTACCGCTCGCGATAAAATCCCTTGCTCCCAACTGGAGCTGCACGTGGCTCCCTCTGACGGCTAAGTTCTCATCCTTTCAAATGACAGTTGTGAATTTAGCGGTATCCAGTGCTTCTGAGGATTTTAGATTTTGATCCCGAAGCGCTAGACCGTTTAATTTTCATGATTAGATGAATTGGTCAGAATCCTTAGTTCTCTGGAGCTCGACATGGTATATTATTAATTAAAACGCCATTATCACTGCGTAAACTGACCGTAAATGGCCACCATGTGCAACGCCTCAAATTGGTCATAACCGGCTGGCGGCGGTTTCCCAAGAAACGGGCTTGCATATTCAATTCAATAAAACTTTAATGTCCATTTAAAAACAGAAAATTTCCCGGTTTTATGTGGTTACTATATCTGCAGTGATGCGAATGTGCACAAAGTTTATGCATATTCGGCAGAAAAAGCCCAAAATAACCCGCGATCCGCGTAGTTTTCTAGGGACGCCTTGACATCACATTAAGTAAAAAAAATTGCTTTGGCGCTAAAAATGACAAATATATGAGTGACTTTTTTGCACTGTACTATTATTTGTTTTGAACAATGTGCCACCCTATACGGTTATTCGGCACTATACTATTATTAAATTTGACCAATTTGCCACCCTATACTTTTATTTGGCCTATACATTTATTTGGCACTCGAGAGTAGCGGGTACATGTCATAAAAATGTACAACATGTTATAGACAAAACTGGACAGGTGTTGACAAACCAAGCAGACCAACTCAACCGATGGAAAGAGTAATTCGAAGAACTACTAAACCAACCTTAACCTGATGAGCCTTCAGATATACCTCCGGCAGAAACACCACTTCCAATCAAAACAGAAAGTTAGGAAAGCAATCCTGCAGTTGAAGAACAGGAAAGCACCGGGTCTAGATGGGATTCCACCAGAAGCAATGAAGGCTGATACAGAAACATCAGTGGACTGTCTTTACCGGCTCTTTGCGAAGACCTTGGTTGAAGAAGAGATTCTGGAGGGGCATCACGTTACTGTCAATACCAAGAAAAGTGTTCAACAGGATTCTTCTGGAAAGAATGATAACAGAGGTTGACAGACTATTGCGGGAGGAACAGGCTGGCTTTCGGAAGGAGAGGTCATGCACGGACCACATAGCTACTCTACGAGTGATCACTGAGCAGTCCCTGGAGTGGAATTCTCCTATGTACATCACTTTCGTAGACTTTGAAAAAGCTTTCGATAGCATCGACTGTACTGCCCTTTGGAAGTTACTCGCACATTACAGTATCCTGGGAAAAGAACATCAGATTTGTATCCTGGGAAAAGAACATCAGACTGATCTGTACAACGTATGAACAATCCACTTGCCAGGTTGTCCACAGCGGCTCCTTGACTGAACCCTTCTTCATAATATCAGGGGTCTGCCAAGGATGTCTTCTGTCACCATTCCTGTTCCTGCTGGCAGTTGACTGGATTATGGCATCAACAATAGAAGGTTGCCAGCGGGGAATCCAGTGGACACTCCCCAAACAGCTAGAGAATATTGACTTTGCAGGTGACATCGCACTACTTTCACATCGTCATGACGACATGGACACAGGCGACATCACTGTATGAGTCTGCTGCAAAATTGGATCTGAGGATCAGCAGAAAGAAAACTAGGACTATGAGAGCAAATCACATGAACATGAATAGCATCCAGTTGGGACAGTCCTGGGGTCAGCTGGAAGTTTTGTTCTGAGACGGGCCACGTGGAGGAAACTTGTGCTCAATCTGTGCTCCACGCAGTGTACAAGGGTATAAGGCATATAAGTCATAACAGCCTGACTGATTAACAGGCAGTTAAAAACACATTATACAATTAACTTGCCTTCACTTGGCCAGATATAAAATTTTACATAAGAAGAGTTGTTTCACTATAATTTATATTTAGCAGTGTGACATTAATACGACTGGAGGATAATTAACATCCCATTTTAAGACCTTAAATACATGCTCAAAACTTGACGGCTTCAGAACCCCTAGCTAATTTTCACCCGAAAAAATTCTGTTCTCATGCCTAGTTTTTCATGTCCACATGATTGGTCAAAAATAACTGAATGCATTATTTTTTCAATCAAAGGTTAGGTGTTCGTCTAAAGTATATGACAGAAAGCAGCAGAACAAGTACATACAGTTCAGTAACATTTATATTACATGGCTTTTTTATTTAGCTGTTTTGGGCTTTTGGCCCCCAGTTTTTGTGGTGGACCCATAGATTTGGGCGAAGTGGGGGTCCAACTGGCCCCTAATAATTTTAGGCTAAATTCTATTCTATGTTATGTATGATGTACTACAATGTTCTTTTAAAAATACAACTGATTGTGTATTGTATGTAGCAACTCTGCTTGAAACAAATAACACTAGACGGTTTTTTTTGCATTTACTATTCATGTATTATTTATCAATGGGGATGACGTGTTTATTTATAATCCTGATGAGGTTTCGATCTTTGTCTTGTTCACTTGGCAGGTGTGAATGATACACTTGACTAAACATGCACAATTGCAGTTGCAACTGTTCAATTACTATGAGAAATATAATTATTCAGAGCAAATCAATACTAATTTTAGCATGTTACCCTGGCTGCAGAAAATTGCATTCACAAAACCACAATGTAATATAACTGAATGCATGTTATATATTTAAACTGTAGTACAAGTTTCCAACATTCTATTTCAGTATTTTTATCGTGGAAAAACAACTGCTCGTTGCCACAAAATTGGATGGTTTAATTATGAAAAGGATCATATATACATAGAGTACAGGAAAGAGTATCATTGCAAGTTATGTTTGTATTTATTTTAAAGTCTGTCTCATCTAAGGTAACTTTTTCTAATGTTTCAGGTGTGGAGTTTGGCGCTCGTATGATCACAATTGACGGCAAACAAATCAAACTACAGATTTGGGACACTGTGAGTTAATTGAATATTGTCCTTGTTGTGTATGCATACATTGTGATTTTCGCTATAAAATATTGTTATAAATATATGTGATAAAAACAGTTTTTTAGTGTGTTATAGACTGGTGTGGGCAGTATCTTACCAGTCTGTGTGGGGTATTTTAATAAGAAATCAGTTGTGCAGTGTTACCCTTTTGGATTTTTCTATATAAGACAATTACATTTTATATGCACTAATGCAGGTATAGTAATCATATCCTTCATGGAAAAGACTGCCAACAATTTGTAGAATACTTATTAATTGTGGGATATGTTGTATTCCCAACCAACAGTTTTTCGGAAAATATCTTTAAGGTTTCCACAATCACACATGCGTGGATAGTTATGCAGCTTGCACTGTTTGCATGGTTTGTTGCTAGGCCGGGCAGGAGTCATTCCGTTCTATCACAAGGTCATACTACCGCGGAGCAGCTGGAGCTCTTCTAGTCTACGACATCACAAGGTCGGTAGCCATCTTGTATGCAACTAGTTGCATTAATTGTAACTTCTTGATTATGGTATGGTTATACTTGTGAATTGATTGAACTTCATCACTTTGTGAAAATGTATGTTCACTGCGTTTTTTTCCCTTTTTGACACTGTTGCAAGATATGTTGATGTCATCTACCTTTGAAGATGGACATTATGAATAGCACAGATTGAGAAGATGATTTTGCCAGTGTTGGGAATCGGGTAGAAAAATGACTAAAATTGCAGAAACTTTCTGGATAATTCATAGGTATGATAAATCCAGTGATATTTTTAGGAGCAGTTGGTTGTGTGAATTATTGATACTGAATATGCTGTGCCTCATGGATTTAACAAGATTTATCAATATTGCCATTCAAGGCAAAGGCCCAGATGGCAAGTGGACAAGAAAGCCATTGGCTTATCGAGAGTCCAATATTTTTAATCTATGTGTAATCTGCCCTCCTGAGATGTGTCAACTTTGTTTTTAAACATATTCATGCTGCTAGCAGTTACACAATCTGTAGATAATTTGTTCCATTGATTGATTGTCCTCTGTGAGAATGAGTACTTCCTGATATCCAATCTACACTGATCCTTTACTAATGTTACCTCGTCCTGTAGTTCTATTATCTTTTTTCAGTGAGAAAAAAGTATTTCTATCAATATTTACATACCCATTCAATATCTTAAAAACTTCAATTTGATTTCCTCTTAACTGACTTGACTCTAGGATTGTTAAACCACATTCTTTCAGTCGTTCTTCATAGCTAAAGTCTCTGGAATCATTTTAGTTGCTCTCCTCTGTATTCATTCAAGCGTATCTATATCCTTCTTATGATATGGTCTCCAAGCTTGTAGTGTGCAGTACTCTAAATGAGGCCTGACTATTGCTTTATACAGAAGTATAATTAGCTTTTTTCCTTTTGGATGACTGGAGGTCTGTAGCATAAATGTAATGTTTGTGTGCACAGTATAAAGTGCACTATGATGTGTGATGGCTGACAGTAAGTGTAAACTTTGGAAATAATTTATGGATTGTTAAGTACCAACGAGTATGTGACACAAGTAGAAATAATGTGGAATGTGTATACACAGGCAATTACAGAGACAAAGGCTTCACTGTAATGTTAATGCATGACTGCCCTGGAGTAATCCATGTGACTAATCTCTCACAATGACATCACTAGTCATATGTAAAATACCCCAAGTTGCTGTTACTGACTGAAAACTATAAGTGTAGTTGTCCTGCATGACTCTGTATTTTGGATGTTATGCCAAAGAAACGCATCTTTGTGAATGTTATGAGATAATCCTCATAAAAAGGTTGATTAGTCTACCTTAAGGTTTAAATTAATGTGAGACTATGATAAGAGTTTGGTAAATAACAATTGGTAATATTCACATAGGTATATCTGTTTTGTAATTTATGCCATACAGTGTCAGTTATATGTGTTGTATATTATGTAAACACTTGTAAATGAAAAAAAGTGGTGTTATTTTATATGGATATTAGCAGATTGCACTTTGATTGGTGGTGAGACTTTAATTGTGGGACCAAAATAGAATGTATGTCAGTGTCGATAAAGAAAGGTTGAGACATTGGAGGTAGCTGTATGACTTGTCAACATAGATGACTAGCTGCATTATTATCAGCACATAATGCGGGATAGCCACCATTTGTTTAATAAAAACAAAAATAACAAATGTTGGCCGAAGAAGCTATGGTAATTCAAATTGATTGATTAGCGTACATATTCTAGCATTCAACATTAGAAGCTTCCAAGACAGAGCATTATTTATGCACAGGTCTATTTGTGTTTGTTAATTGGGGTTCCTCTTCCTCTGTATTTCTAAAACCAGAAAAGACCTGTCTTCCAGAGATGGGTTACTTTGGAGTACTGCCTGGTTAATTCTGTAGTTAAATTGTGCACTGTTGTTGGTTGTAGGCGGGACACTTTCAATCATCTGACATCATGGTTGGAAGACGCGAGGCAACACGCCAGCTCTAACATGGCCATTATGCTTATAGGCAACAAGAGGTGCGTGTTTCTTGATCAAGTGTCGTCCTAGGCTCACATTGTACATTCACCTATGGCTAACATGCATTAAGTTTGGCTAAAAAGACCTTTCACCAATTCGGCTGCTACCAACGGAGGAGGTGATATTGATCGTAATCTAACTTTGCGACTGCTGTATGTAATAAATTTGTACCAAATTGGAAGCCGTTTTGGCCACAATGTTTATACAAATGCACACACACCGAGACTGATAATAAATTGGAACTTCAATACCAAACAATGGCATCAACGACGTTTGATTACACAATAAAGTTTACAATGATGATTCGTGTGATGCACCAAAACTTGTGGTCAGATTTGTTGTTTTGTTAAGCTCTATGAATTTAGGGACATGGTCAGCCCTGATTTTCATGACAACTGTTTATTTCACAAATGGTACAGACATCGTGGTGGTATTCTATCATGTAGACAAATCGTTACTACTCGGAGAAGTGGGCACTTATTTTTTCAGTAAGCCTTTTATCTTGACCATTCGTTCTTAAATTCTCGTACATTTTGTTGTTGATTTCCATGGTAATTGTCTTGCGTTTGTCTGTGTTTTCATCAATAAAATGTGGTTGTTTGGATAGTTCAACTCAAAAAAATATGCTTCTATGGATCTTAGCCTTATGTAGCTACACCCCTGTATTACTACATTATACTGTCATTAGGCAATATCTTATGCATGGTAATGGCATATTGAATCCATGTAAAATATGTGTTCCAAGAGCAAATTTGTTTTTCGAAAATGGAAGTCTAAGGGTTTAAATATATATATATTGAAGAGAACACATGTACTACAGTGAGAATTCACTCAAGCATGCAAGGAGGTCAGACAGGTCATGCATGAAATCAAGTCAACAAATTATGTAAGATTGCCCAGATTTGCATAATAGGGAGGTTCAGCACGCCAAGCTTGTCACATCTGAGATGTGCTGGGTTTTTCAAAGGATTCTGCATGCCAATTTTTTATTGACCCATGCATGCCGTGTAAAATTTATTCTACACTAAATTTACTACAAGTTCATTGTAATTTTATGATGTTTCTACAACTTGTAGGCATGAATTAAACATTTTGACATATAATTCAACCTTTCTAACATCAATGTGAGACATTGGAAGGAGTTTGTCTAATGGATACTGCCTAAAATAAATCTAAAACTAATTGGCTCAAAATGGTGAGCTTGTGTCATTACTTTTATGTCTGTGATATTGTTAGATTTGGAAAATGGAAGACAATCATTTTGTGTACTAAGGCTAAGCTGACACATTTATTATGGTAGTGTATTTATTTACGAGAGCTTTTATGCAAAAAACGTTAAACTGTAACTTGTGGGCCTACATGTAGCAAAAACTAAATGTTCATTACCAATGATGCCCAGTGTACCAATGATATAGAACCATGTTATTGGTTAGTTATAAAGCTTTTTACGTTGCTTGAAATTGAACAGATAAATCCAACTGCAAATTTTGAACAAATACATATTATAATACAACATTATTTTGGCAGTTGTTTCATTCCGATCTGCAAGTTATAGGTCTACCTGTATCAAGTTGCTGTACCTCATATTGACTTGTACCATTTGGGACATGTGTGTGCAGATCACATTTTCTATACGTACACATTATAAGTTTGGAGTGCTGAATCTCATTTCACTAAATTTTAAGATAAGACTAGCATGTCCATATTAACCCCATAAAAATAAGCTGCGTAGATCCATGGTTGGGGGTTTGCAATAAAACAAAATCACTTGTAAATCATGAGGTACACTACAACACAAAACAAATTATTTTGGCTAAAATTTTGCTAAAATCAAACGTGATGTTTTAGCCATTGTTGGTTAAATAAAAAGTAAGTTGGCTTAAAAAACAATCACTGCCTAAATGGTGAAATATGTTAGACTGAGTCCAGAAATCTGTGTGCATTTGAATAAAATATTGCAGCTTGTATTTATCTGTTTTTTTTAATTTGCACTACTTTTTATCTCGTCTTGACTTTCCAGTGATCTTGAGGCTCGCAGAGATGTAAAACGAGAAGAGGGCGAGGCGTTTGCACGAGAACATGGCCTCATCTTCATGGAGACATCAGCAAAGACAGCCTCGAATGTTGAGGAGGTAATAGATAATTTTTTATTTCTGAGTTGTATGAGTGAATAAGGTTGATAGGTTTGTTTGTGATATGCTCAGGTATGTGTCCATAGCATTCCAATTCAGTATACAGAGCTAAACAATATCATATTAAAAATTGGTAGACAATGCATAATTTACTCGGTGTAAAATATGTATGGGAACTGCAATATCCATTGCAGTAAAGGCTTGAGAGTCATTATTCAGTTACATGAAAGAAATCAATTACAGCATAATTTAAAAACCAGAATCAGTTACATTATTTACCTGTAATCAGTTATAATAATGTAATTAGACCGAGACATTTCAGTTACAATGTATACTTAATTTGTTTACAGGCCTTCATCAACACAGCTAAAGAAATCTACCAGAAGATACAAGATGGCGTATTCGACATTAACAACGAGGTTTGTTTCGACTTGCGTTGTTATTTTTGTTCCCGAGCATGTGTCCCGTTTGTGATGAGATTGTACAGTTGGTAAATCAGTTCTTTGCATTACACCAGATGCTGGTATTAAATACTTTGAAGGATCGACCTGATTTCTTGGAATTTGAAATGCCAACTTAATTACCACTCAAGAAACCTATGTATTCTCTCTATGTGACTCTGTTGGCCTTCGTCGGTGGAATGACATTGGTCATGTGGCGTGCCCGTAGCAATGCCAAAATATTCAGATAGGATACAAAAGTGGAGAGGTAATTAACATGTCAAATGTTTTAAAGTTGTTTTGCGTTTTGTAAATTTACTTTTGATCAGGAGGGCAAAGTGTGGAGCCAACTTTTGATGTTTTACAGTGAGATCCTTGCACCAGCATGCACAATTTATAATTTAGCAATTATCTATGAAACAGAAACAAAATAGTTAATGTCATATGATGTGACAGAAGTACTTTCTTTCTCACCAAACGAGCAGCTTAATAACATTCAGTTCCAATTTTTCGAATCATCTTTTTGCTGGATGTGTACTTCAGTGCAAACAAATCTTGGAAACAAAACACGCAGGTAACCAAAAATTAGTAAGAATTGTTATCCATGATGTGTTTTAATTTAGGTCCCTTGACTACAGAACTGGTTACAGCGGGTGAACATGTAATATTTTACTTTCAGGCGAACGGTATCAAGATTGGTCCACAACATTCCCCGACTAGTGGTGGGCTGCCCGCAAGTAGTCCCGGTGGTAACCAGGGAGGGGGATGCTGTTAATTTGTCAGTGGAAGTCGCTATGCAGATGACTCTGCGACAGAGATTGGATTCTGTGGTGGGGAAATGTGACAGTCGTGGCATGGTGAATGTGTATGTTCTGTGCCGGTGATGATGTCTTCGTGAAGAGTTGCTGGAGTATGTCTCTTCAACTGTGGGCCTTACGGTCGGTTAATGCTTTCTGTCTAAGACAGTAACTTTCCTCTAAAGCATATTGATATCTGCTATTACTGTGCAGTTTGCCTATTTCAGTCACCAGATTTAAACATAAATCACTTTCAGGTGTGCCATTTAATGCCTTTGTGACAGCACGATATCTGCGATTTGCCGACAGTTTAGACAAAACATTTAGCCTCACCGCAAACCAAAATGTATTGTGTTGGTGCAATACTTGAGTTGTGGGTTGTAAATATATTGACAGTGTGATGGTCTAAAGGCTTGTCTTGTCAGCTGTTGACATTGTGGAAGCACACTGCCCATTCGTGTCTGTTCTCATGCTACATGTGTCGACAGTGTTGCAATGGAACATTCAAGTATATTTTGACTATTATTGCAGGTTGACAGCACTTGTGTATGACATTTGCTGATGGCAAATTTGCACACTGGGTTTCAAACAACGTTTTAATGACACATGCAGAATAGAAAATACCGACACATCTCAAATAACAATTCCTCACCCATGACAGTCATATTGCTACTTAGTATTTTATAGTTATTTTAACTTAACAGTTAACAGACACAACATGGGATGTTGTTATTTCTTTCCTACAGTGGTAAATGTGTATGCAGGGGAAGTTGTATCTTGTTTGACTCCGATGGCGTCACGGCATGAGACACTGCACGTTGCAACTCGTCCGTGCTGACACGAGGCGCAGCCCTGGCGCCATCTAGCGGACTGTACAGTTAACACCTGTTGTCAATTACCGTAACTAGTGTCCGTTTGTTGGTTCGTTCGTTTTACGTGTAACATTTTAGAGGCACTTGCTTATTGCCGTAGTGAGAGTGCACACACGTTTGCAGTGGACCTGTTTGCTAGGGAGTAGTAGGAAGACGTGTTTCGGTTTTTTAAACGGTTGATTATTAGGTAAATACCATACATTTTGTGTACATTTCAATCTTCATTTGATGGTGGCACCCGCAATATCAGCGCACGGGAATAAAATTATACATGTACAGCTTCTACGCGACACTGGCTACGTACGTCACCAGTTGTAATCTACAAAGATGGTGCGTGTTATTTATGCTTCAGCCGTTAGTTGTAGCGCACACAGATTAAGCCGATCGCTTGCTGGCTCACCTAGTAGATAACCCGCGTCTTCAGTGATGTCATTCATACCACAACCTCCGTAGGTGTGCATGTGTTACGTACAGTGTAAATGGTGTATTGGTGTCGTATGTGATATATATGCATGTGTATTACAGAGAAGTTCGCCAGAATTCGTCTGCCAATTCACATTTGATGGTGTATGTGAAGTGAATTGGTGTTGAGCTGCCTCGTGCAGTACCAACAGCAAGGCTAATGTGATACCGAAAGCAGTCGAAATAAAGCTATTTATGTCAGCAGCGTTGCGTCCGTGTGCGGTGTTTTGGTTTTTGGGGATTGCTCGTGAGAGTAGGAGAAAACCTGGCTGAATATTGTCACTGGGGACGGTGTACGCATTTCCCTCGTGGTTCCGATGATCATGTTTATGCCGGTCCCATTTCGTTATTTGGAGGCATAAAAGAAACACCGAGGGCGATATGCACCCTAGCGGCGACCACCGTCAGTGCGTGTACAGCAAGGTCAGCCAGGCATATTGTTCTTAATAAAGGCTGACTACCCGGTAGTTGAATTCCCACCTTCTTGATCTAGGCAGAGCCCTTCATAGTTATCTGTGAAGGGCTCTGGATCCAGGCTCCAACCGTGACACCTAATGTCGCTTGTATAAAAGCAAAATCTTTATGTTACATGATTATAATTATTACCACAATATAAATTTTACCCATGTGTTATGTCCCAGTGCATTCTGGTTGCATCGTCCTTGTTTTGATGTAGCCATCTGGCGATCAAATGTAGCAGAATAACTGTTGACCGGCAGGTGGCACAACAACGTGCGTCGAGACCGTTTCTCAGATATAAATCCATCATTAAGCTGACTCCGTCGTTAAATTTTATGCTTTTGAGCTGATACAATCTCAGTGAAATGAAACCGGAATTGTTAAAGCATTAAAGCGAAACAAACGCCATGGTTTGGGGGCAATGCACCTAAAAGAGATACTAAAAAACTAACCATGTGCAACTAAAATCAAGAATATCATGCCACTGGTTTACTCAGAATGTGTTCTTAAAGTGGGATATTCCAATCATATCACCAGGTGACTGGCATGTTAACCAGCGAGACCGATAAGCACATGCATACGCAGTTCTATGAAAATCGAGTAACCTAGACTATTGTGACCGGCATATACAGAACCAACGCAGTCTCAAACAAACAAACGTGTTATTTTGTCAGAAAGAGGGCTAGTTTAGTAAGCAAATGCAAAAATATATTACATAAGTTGAGTTTGGACGCAACCAGCACAGCCATATCGTATTGTCAAATATAGGAATAGGTGTATGCAAATATATTTCCATTTGGCGAGCGAATTTTGTTGACTGTGACACTCGTGACGTAGGGTTATCCATAAACTATTATAGGTACATATGCGCAAAACCACGCCTTTTGTTTAAATTATAAAGGTGACAGACACACGGGTTCAAAATCCTTTCTTTGACTTACTCGTGAGTTTTTTTTTCAACTCAACAACTGCCGCGCTGCACGTCATTTACTGGATGCACTAATTATGCCTTGCGTTGTCCAACAAACCACACAATTTGCCGAAAGTAATGCTAAGCACAACACTATACACAAATACTTCCTTGCATATTTCAAATTATTGCACGCCATTAGTGTCTGAACAGCTGCTCATGGTTTGGCACATCTCCATGTCCGCTTCACACCGACAAAGTTCTGTTAAACTACATCCCCTCTGCTCGATATTATTATTATGTGAACAGGCTGATGTGCATTTGTTCATTACGCTTAGTTTACTGGGATCCACCCGATGCAACCTCCGACAACTGTGACACCAGTTCGTTGTCTTCTTTTATCCTGTCAAGCTTGATACGGTCTGGAACTATGGGATGACAAAATATGATCCTGTTCCCATGCAGCAGATTGCCAATAAGCTCTTCTGATATGTTCTGTCTAAGCTCCAAGAGTTGGTTGTAGAAATTCGACCCCTCTGTCAATGCCTTTTGCTGAACAAGGTCTTAAAAATGCTGTGTGGTTGTGTGATGTTGACACACTTCTTGCAGAAAAGGCAGACATTACAAACGTCCATTGGGGATATCAGTTGGTTTACTTCGAATTCCAAAATCACATAAGTATATATTTTAACATTATATTATACAACATCATAGACAATGTCAGATTCGTAAACGCGTGGACAACATCGCATCAAAGGTGCTTAACAAAATTTCCGCAGTTTTCTGTTATCGTTATTTATCCTGACCACCATTTACACAGCAAGAACAAAAGTCATGCAACCATACACCAACAAACTTAGCATGATCGGTCAACATATATGTTTCAAAAGTGCAGGAACTGAGATGTTACAACAATGTTATATCATTGTCCATTATACAGTTTATCAGTAATATTATATAACATATTTAAAAACCTGATGTGGGGCGCGTTTGAACTACGGTAGAGTCATCACGTGTGGCGTGCGCATGCGTGACCATTGAAATATTGGATGTGTGCAGTGTCTGGTATCAAAGTGGGATAGCTACTTGTTGACGTTGAGAAATTCCATTGTGACAACAAATGCTATGTGTGCGTCATTATACGCACGTTAATTTGACAACAACGAAACACGATCTTCTTCTGCACGGTTAGAAGATACATATTTCGCTGACGATATTAGCTTCCAACTCCCAAAAGGACGTCCAAGAGAAAACTGAAAAACACAGAAAACAAAGACAGTTGGCTTCAAGATACGCTCCACCAAAACTAAACACGGGAAATTGAAGACACTTAGCATGGAAGCACCGCTGTAAGAGGGGAATGGTAGAGGCGGCGGACGACTTCTAGTATCTTGGCAGCTTCATCTCGGCAACATTGAAAACATAAATTTCCACAAGGATCGGTATCAACAGGTTCACTAGCATCTGGAAATCCACTGTCCTTCAAACCAAACGGAAAAAATACAGATACAACGTCGGTTGAGTGTTACTGTATGCTTCAGAAACCGGGAGGACCTACGGGGGTATTTAGAGTCCAAGTTGTGAAGGAAGATTCTAGTGTGAGCGAAGAGGATTGCTGTGGAGGACGTGGATACTTTAGTGCTGTCCCTAGTTTTTTTCCAACCGCTATAACATATCTGTTTATTATCATTGTACTTTAGTTCAGACATGTTGAGTATCATTTGTATCTTGTTTATATAGTTACCATATGTTGCTGACATGAAAGACTGATAACACTGATATTGTGTTGGAATTAATGTAACATTCATAATATCTGACGTTCATAATATTCTCTAAGCTCGCTTTTTTACCACTTCTGTCACTTAATCTGGAAGTCCCCAAAACGTTTTATAGTTACGTGGCTGACATGTTCTCAATTATTCCTTACAGTAATTCGCATGCGGTTGGGTATGTTGAAGGTTGTAAGGCTACGTATGTATGACACTTATCCGAGCTACCCTATGCCACAAAACAAGTACAACAGGCGGTCATTTTAAAATCCAAAATAGCAGTCATAACGTTAGTAAAAACGTGATATCAAGTGTTGCTACGCTTAGTGGCGTTATAAGAATACTTCCTGAAAGTCATTAAGATTATGCCCTGAAATGCATATGAACCGCAATTATGCTCCACAAGCTGACATAGTAGTTGGTAGTATTGGTGAATACTGAAATGTGTATATCGAACAGTAAGCTAGATGGTACTCACGTTTCAACTTTAACTTCTCATGTTGACACGGTTTGTTGACAGCAAACTGGGGAGGTGTGTTCTGATTAATCATTTGGCTAATGGTGTCCGACACAAGTAGGACATCCTAAGGTGAAGTTGTATCGCATTTCGCGTGACCCATCTAATGTATGATACAAATTAGCGCTCGTATTAAATGCAGGTTACGCAAACAGCGGAACAGATCTTTTTATGTCAGAAAAGGGGGTAAATTTATTTTGGAGAGGTGATTGTCGAGAAGATGTAGTATGTGCGCAATAAATGAACGCTACTTGATGTAGCCAGGGGAAAAAGATACTTAGGTACTTTATTTGTATATTAATCTGTTAATCCCATTCCACTTGGGTCCCATGTGTTATGTCCCAGTGCATTCTGGTTGCATCGTCCTTGTTTTGATGTAGCCATCTGGCGATCAAATGTAGCAGAATAACTGTTGACCGGCAGGTGGCACAACAACGTGCGTCGAGACCGTTTCTCAGATATAAATCCATCATTAAGCTGACTCCGTCGTTAGATTTTATGCTTTTGAGCTGATACAATCTCAGTGAAATGACACCGGAGTTGTTAAAGCATTAAAGCGAAACAAACGCCATGGTTTGGGGGCAATGCACCTAAAAGAGATACTAAAAAACTAACCATGTGTAACTAAAATCAAGAATATCACGCCACTGGTTTACTCAAAATGTGTTCTTAAAGTGGGAGATTCCAATCATATCACCAGGTGACTGACATGTTAACCAGCGAGACCGATAAGCACATGCGTAGTTCTATGAAAATCGATTAACCTAGACTATTGTGACGTATTAAGGGAGGCCGGCATATACAGAACCAACGCAGTCTCAAACAAATGTGTTATTTTGTCAGAAAGAGGACTAGTTTAGTAAGCAAAGGCCAAAATATATTACATAAGTTGAGTTTGGACGCAACCAGCACAGCCATATCGTATTGTCAAATATGGGAATAGGTGTATGCAAATATATTTTCATTTGGCGAGCGAATTTTGTTGACTGTGACACTCGTGACGTAGGGTTATCCATAAACTATTATAGGTACATATGCGCAAAACCACGCCTTTTGTTTAAATTATAAAGGTGACAGACACACGGGTTCAAAATCCATTCTTTGACTTACTCGTGAGTTTTTATTTCAACTTAACTGCCGCGCGACACGTCATTTACTGGATGCACTAATTATGCCTTGCGTTGTCCAACAAACCACACAGATTGCCGAAATTAATGCTAAGCACAACACTATACAAAATACTTCCTTGCATATTTCAAATTACTGCATGCCATTAGTGTCAGATTCGTAAACGCGTGGACAACATCGCATCAAAGGTGCTTAACACAATTTCCGCAGTTTTCTGTTATCGTTATTTATCCTGACCAACATTTACACAGCAAGAACAAAGGTCATGCAACCATACTCCATCAAACTTAGCATGACCAGTCAACATATATGTTTCAAAAGTGCAGGAACTGAGATGTTACAAAAATTTTATATCATTGTCCATTATGCAGTTTATCAGTAATATTATATAACATATTTAAAAACCTGATGTGTGGCGCGTTTGAACTACAGTAGAGTCATCACGTGTAGCATGCGCATGCGTGACCATTGAAATATTGGATGTGTACAGTGTCTGGTATCAAAGTGGGCTAGCTACTTGTTGACGTTGAGAAATTCCATTGTGACAATAAATGCTATGTGTGCGTCATTATACGCACATTAATTTGACAACGAAACACGATCTTCTTCTGCACGGTTAGAAGATACATATTTCGCTGACGATATTAGCTTCCAATTCCCAAAAGGACGTCCAAGAGAAAACTGAAAAACATAGAAAACAAAGACAGTTGGCTTCAAGATACGCTCCACCAAAACCAAACACGGGAAATTGAAGACACTTAGCATGGAAGCACCGCTGTAAGAGGGGAATGGTAGAGGCGGCGGACGACTTCTAGTATCTTGGCAGCTTCATCTCGGCAACATTGAAAACATAAATTTCCACAAGGATCGGTATCAACAGGTTCACTAGCATCTGGAAATCCACTGTCCTCCAAACCAAACGGAACAAATCCAGATACAACGTCCGTTGAGTGTTACTGTATGCTTCAGAAACCGGGAGGACCTACGGGGGTATTTAGAGTCCAAGTTGTGAAGGAAGATTCTAGTGTGAGCGAAGAGGATTGCTGTGGAGGACGTGGATACTTTAGTGCTGTCCCTAGTTTTTTTCCAACCGCTATAACATATCTGTTTATTATCATTGTACTTTAGTTCAGACATGTTGAGTATCATTTGTATCTTGTTTATATAGTTACCATATGTTGCTGACATGAAAGACTGATAACACTGATATTGTGTTGGAATTAATGTAACATTCATAATATCTGACGTTCATAATATTATCTAAGCTCGCTTTTTTACCACTTCTGTCACTTAATCTGGAAGTCCCCAAAACGTTTTATAGTTACGTGGCTGACATGTTCTCAATTATTCCTTACAGTAATTCGCATGCGGTTGGGTATGTTGAAGGTTGTAAGGCTACGTATGTATGCCACTTATCCGAGCTACCCTATGCCACAAAACAAGTACAACAGGCGGTCATTTTAAAATCCAAAATAGCAGTCATAACGTTAGTAAAAACGTGATATCAAGTGTTGCTATGCTTAGTGGCGTTATAAGAATACTTCCTGAAAGGCATTAAAATTATGCCCTGAAATGCATATGAACCGCAATTATGCTCCACAAGCTGACATAGTAGTTGGTAGTATTGGTGAATACTGAAATGTATGTATCGAACAGTAAGCTAGATGGTACTCACGTTTCAACTTTAACTTCTCATGTTGACACGGTTTGTTGACAGCAAACTGTGGAGGTGTGTTCTGATTAATCATTTGGCTAATGGTGTCCGACACAAGTAGGACATCCTAAGGTGAAGTTGTATCGCATTTCGAATGACCCATCTAATGCAGGATGCAAATTAGCGCTCGTATTAAATGCAGGTTACGCAAACAGCGGAACAGATCTTTTTTATGTAAGAAAAGGGGGTAAATTTTGGAGAACTGATTGTCGAGAAGATGTAGTATGTGCGCAATATATGAACGCTACTTGATGTAGCCAGGGGAAAAAGGTACTTTGATACTTTATTTGTATATTAATCTGTTAATCCCATTCCACTTGGGTCTTCCTCCCCCAATATGCTCTGTTCGCTCTATACTCCGATGTTCTTTTCACTCTATACACTGATGTTCTGTTCACTCTATACTCTGATGTTCTGTTCACTCTATACTCCGATGTTCTGTTCACTCTATACTCCGATGTTCTGTTCGCTCTATACTCCGATGTTCTGTTCACTCTATACTCCGATGTTCTGTTCACTCTATACTCCGATGTTCTGTTCACTGTATACTCCGATGTTCTGTTCACTCTATACTCCGATGTTCTGTTCGCTCTACACTCTGATGTTCTGCTTGCTCTATACTCCGATGTTCTGTTTACTGTACACTCCGATGTTCTGTTCACTATATTCTCCGACGTTCTGTTCGCTCTATACTCTGATATTCTGTTCGCTCTATATTATGATGTTCTGTTCTCTCTATACTCCGATGTTCTGTTCACTCTAGGCTATGATGTTCTGTTCATTCTATACTTTGGTATTATGTTCCCTCTATTCTCACTCTATATTCCGATGTTCTTTTCACTCTATACTCCGATGTTCTGCTCATTTTATACTCCGATGTTATGTTCACTCTATACTCTGTTGTTCTGTTCACTATAAGCTCTGATGAGCTGTTCAGTCTATGCTCCAATGTTCTGTTCGCTCTATTCTCCGATGTTCTGTTTTCTCTATACTCCGATGTGCTGTTTGCTCTATGCTCCGATGTTCTGTTCGTTCTATGCTCCGATGTTACCGCTTCTTATCCGTAACTCTCACAGTATATTTCGGTGTTAGTGTGTCATTCCTCTATTCCCTTCAAATTGTCATTTCAGTGCCTGCTGCGCTCTTTTCTTCGCACCGCATAACGTGCTCATAGCATAGCTCATGCGTACTTTAGCAAACTGACTAGATTTTAAAATCTGAAGTCTGTGCTACTGTTTCAATAATTAAAATTAATATCGAGACATTTCATGTTTGATATATTCAGTAAAAGTATATTTAAGTGTCAGTTCATATACATTTTTGTGCGTGCGTGTGTGCATGAGTGAGTGAGTGCGTGTGTGTGTGTGTGTGTGTTCTTAATTTTCCTACATTTTTAGTGTAGGGTTACCTGGTATAAAACGGTCCCTGGAGGTATGCTAACTTCTATCTGATACACACCCCGAAAGCTCAGCAACACGAGACGGGCGTAATTAAATCAGTGTGTTTTTAAACTGTTATGTGCACTATTATATGCACTGATCTAATATTTTGCTAATAGTAAAATGGTGAAACTCACTATAAAATGGTGTGAATCATTGATTTAATTGGTGACACAATAATATTAATAATCAGTTGCCAGGTGAAACAATACAAAATGGGCAATAGTATGTTGTGTTTTGCATACTTTGTGTTAAGACACATGTTGTGGGTCAAGACGTTCCCGTTGTCTTATCCCACACGCACATCGTCACAATGTATCAAATGCATTACACATGACCATTTATGTTTATTACATTTAATATAATATGAATATTGTACGATTTACGTTCTGCTAGCCTGTAGGCTGTAATTATAATAGAATATTACTAAATCAATATTACATTAGGTATGTATTATATGTTAGCTCTCGCTTAAATGTAACAACCATAACGGCCCGATATATTACATTCATACCTTTTGTATATATATATATATATATATATATATATATATATATTGCCTGAAATTAAAATTATATATATATATATATATATATATATATATATATATATATATATATATATATATATATATAATTTTAATTTCAGGCAATATTTCGTTCGTGTAAGCGAAAATCACGGGGAGGGTTTATAGACCGTGTTACCCCAGGCAGAGGACCGTCTTGCCCCATCTTTTTTGGGTACACTTACTATTTTTCAAATGCAACTCAGCTAGGTTGTTTATTTACTGAAAATAGTCTTCCAGTGGTTAACACACATGTATGTCCATAATGTGGACACATTAAATACACGCTAAAGTAATTTAATGATGTACAATTTGAACGTTTTCCTTAGGGGGCCGCGCTGCCCATGTTACCCTATTCGTATTTTGTTTGTTTGAACTTTGTTTCATCGTGATTGTGAATACCAGTCCTCAAAACAACTATTTCTCATTTGAATTCAAGTATTAATCAAAGTATTATACCTGATTCTGGTCGATCCCCCCCCGTGGACACACTTTCTATATACTTTCTATATACTGTGTATATTACAAGAACACATTCACATACCTTGTACACTGATTTACTACATTCTTCGCCAAGACCAACATGAAGACATAGAGACTACAGTGACGTTTGAATGGAACTGTGTACCCAATATGTAGATAACACTGTTGTCAGTCTACACTGACGTGTGCGTTCAACGATTGAAAGACACAGACTTGCATCCATCGATTGAAAACGATTGAAAGACACATACTTGCATCCGTCGCAGCAGTTACACAGCGGCCTGATTTGTAAACATTATACGTACCAAACCATCTTAATATATGTTTTAAAAAAGGTGTGTTATATGTCTCGTCGAAATTATTTTACAAATCCCCACCAATCTTGCCCTGCTTACTCAAAATAACAGTAAAGACCCTGATTTTCGAATAAAATGAACGCTAACAACAACGTTTACTTAATGTCCTGCGGGCGGACATTTATTATTATTATGACGTCATGTGAGACAAACATGTATCGTAATAATGTACGTTACACCTGGTTATTGACCGCAAGAAAATATTCACCTAAGACGCTGATGTATATTTATACTCCACGTGCACTTTACTATGCTAAACATTACATCATTATTTAAACAACATTATGATTGTGACAACGTAATTACTAATACCGTTTAACAATTAAACGATATAAAAGTCTGATGAGAAAACATGGTAGCATAAGTTAAGGAAATGTGTTACAAAAACAAATACAATTGTCATCTTAAATTAAATATATTAAAAACGACTGAAAAAAAAGTGCTCGTTTTGAAAATAAAAGGATGATGTATATTTCTATGTGATGATTTCTATAATGCAATTTTGTAACGGGAAACTTGGCATAATATTAAGTTGTCAATATGATATGTTTTGGCAACTGTTGTTTCCTAGCGTTCGTTTAATTGTGTTGTTTTTCACTGTGTGTGGTGTGGTGTGGTGTGGTGTGGTGTGGTGTGGTGTGGTGTGGTGTGGTGTGGTGTGGTGTGGTGTGGTGTGGTGTGGTGTGGTGTGGCGTGGGATGGTGTGGTGTGAGATGGTGTGGTGTGGTGTGGTGTGGTGTGGTGTTTGTGTGCGTGTGTGTAATGTGCACCATTTCATACGCCACAATATTCGCTTATATGCACCGACCAAACACTGACCACGTCTGCAAAGGTGGACTCTACCAGCGAGGGATATAGCATGAGATATTATGTGAGTAATATACACTGGACTCAGGTGACCGGACATCAATTCAAATAGGTGATAAATTATGGGACGATGATACATACTTGAGTGGGACGATGATACATACTTGAGTGTCGAACGAGTATCACTGCGCGCAGATAATAATAAATGAAATGGTTCCTGAAAAGTGATATATTAAATGACGGAACACTCAGATGAGGGAGACGATCAACGCGAAAACAATCACGTAACATTTAATAGCAGGCATGTATCGATTATATTATCTAAATTTAATTAAATGAACCGTCGCCATGTTTTTTTCCTTGCACTTGACGGTTATAACAATCAAGTGCATAAAATTATACTCTCTTGCTCAGTGAAGTACGACCACTGCTGGTTTATTCAGAAAATTATGTGTAAGCATTTAGAACAGTATAAATTTTGTTGCGTCTGACAAACTCTGAAGACTTAAGACAGACACGCGTGTATGCAATAAGAGAAAAGATGCTGCATCAGTATTTACAGCTGTAACCTTTGTTTCTTACTGTTTATACACGTGTCTGTGTTTACCCTTCAAAGTTTTTGAGAACCAACATAATTTATGCTTTTTGAAAGATTACTAACACTTTTCTGAATGATCGTACTTCAGTTAGCAAGATTGTGCATCGATATATACGCATACCTCCCCAGCATACACCCTATGCGAATAAACCTGCGTCTCCCAATATGCTCGCAGCCATCAACGTTGGCCTTCCCCCTAATATCCAACAGCTTCCGACGCCAATGTACACACTCCGTTTTAACGACACAAAGCACAATGGGAGTTGCTCCAAACAATGCCTTCAGCATCAGTGACATTCTACGGAACACACTTCGGGCGGCGTGAGATGTGTACTTTACTTGCATTCCGGGACCGTCTCCTTCGGCTCACACATCGGACTGTGCAGAGAGAGCGTGAACGCCAGCCCCGGGTGGCACTCGTAGCTGCCGCGCAGGACCTGTTCGCCAATGGTCGTGCACCGGTGGAACTTGGTGCAGTCTTTCGGACTGACGTAATAGCCGTCGCTCTGGCGTTCGCACGAATCACTCCCCGGGTGGAAGACTTTGGTGCACGGACACTCTCCCACTCGCAGCAGCATGCCCCTAGCGCCGCACATGTAGAAACCAGAGCAGGATGTTTCCGATGGGTACACGCCAGATCGCTTCTTTTTGCAGCGGCCATCGTCTGAAGTAGAAATATACCTTTTTGGTGCGCCGTGAATACTTGGAGTTTCCCAGAAAAGCATCGTCTTTGATAACCAAGTAATAACAGGTACAACAATGAAATAGAAACAGCGAGATCCTGTAGGAGGGCAACGGAATGATTTCTGGTTGGACTCGTATAACCTAACGTATAGGATAAGTGTTTGATGACAATTGCTTTGCAAGATTGTCACACTGGTAGAAGGGACATAAATATTGCTGTATGTATACAACATGGATAGGTAGGCAAATACCGCCAATGCGTTAGCCAGTGTTGTTGATATAACACCACACTCCCTATCGCCAACACATATCGTTCGATCTTCCCGAGCGATGTCATATTGTGGAATAAATGCACAACAGAAATCAACACTCACCATCAGTTGGTGACTTTGCAAAATCCTGTATACAACATGGATAGGTAGGCAAATACCGCCAATGCGTTAGCCAGTGTTGTTGATATAACACCACACTCCCTATCGCCAACACATATCGTTCGATCTTCCCGAGCGATGTCATATTGTGGAATAAATGCACAACAGAAATCAACACTCACCATCAGTTGGTGACTTTGCAAAATCCAGCAACACGCCTCTACAGTAAGCTGGTTCGGTCGTCGTCGGCGGTTGTGTCGTTGTCGTGGTGGTTGTCGTGGTAGTTGTTGTGGTTGTCGTGGATGATGTGGTTTTCTTGCCTGTAGTAGGTTTCGTCGTTGTTGTTGTTGTTGAAGTGCGCTGGGTGGCGCTGCTTGTTCGTTTCGGTGTCAAATCCTCCTTTAGTGGCGTGGTGATTGTCGTCGAAGATGGCGGGTTGGTAGTCTTCAGGTCGAAGTGCGTAGTCGTAAGGTTTAGCATAGGTTTCATAGTTGTCCGCAGACTGCCGTTGACTCGGTCTGCTGCTGAGCCGAGATTGTTATCACTTTCAGCGCGACCTGCAGTGGACAATAGACACAAATCTTTAGACGAAATAGACGAAAATCATTTCTCGCTGTTGTTGTCGGGACGTGTGTAGTATTGCTGGCAGATCCATTACGAATGCCCCCGTTTTTTAGTTCAGGCGCCGCTCTCCCAGTTTCTGCGTGAGGTACAGTGTAAAAAGAGAATGCACTCACGCGTATTCACCAGATGGCGTGTTAGTTTCTTCGTGTGAAGAACCTGTGATTATGTCTACTGAAAACTGTGTTTACTTTGTTGAATTGGCAAAAGTATTAATGATTGCATATCAGACCCAGGCGGGTAGTGTTTAATGTTGTCATGTTGCTTTGTGCATTCAACCGTATTAAAAAATCACGCCAAACAGGCGTAACGTGATTGGTAGATTAATTTGTTTCTGCCGAACACTGCTGAATATTTTTATTCGGTTCAGATACTCAACAAGCACGAAATTTAGACAGTATGTTACACCCTCTTTAGCCGCTTTGACGTGAAATTAAAATATACAACGCCACGTTGACAGATGTCCGATATTTGGAAATTACGGTACACGAGGCCATCAGAATAACGTATTAGACAGGCTAAAACAGGCGAAATTTAATAACTTAATATTGCATTGTTTTATACAACTTTTTACAAAAACCAACATACTCAACACACTAATACCTGTTCCCTGGCCGTACAAATTACTGGCACACAGCATCAGCAGAAAGTGCTATGTAAAAGGGTGTAGGCCAATTACGTATTGTTGGCGCTATTGAGGAACCTGTGATCTGGTCATGTTGCTAGCGGAGAACATAGCTGTTCTCTTCATGTTATATTTTGTTTGTGTCCCAATTACACCATATTCTGGTTCAGCAACATCAACATAATACAAAATACCCTAACAAACCATACCGTCAGCGTCAGACGATGTGGTTGTCTGGTACACCAGGTGTCGATTACTGCGTCTGGTGTTGTGTGGGTGTGGATGGTGTGGTTGTTAGTATCCAATACGCTAAGTGCTTGATATGGTCTGTTTGTGGCTCAGTGGTGGTGTAGACAGGTGCATTTGGGAAACGGCGGACAGAGACAGAGTTATCAAAAAATTTGGAGTATCTACTCACTGAACAATATAAATGTAATTAACAAGTTCTAAGCCTTTGAATCTTGACAATGGGGTGTCAGTTTCATTTGTTTTTAAACTGTAGATCTAACGGCGTTATATGTATATACACGGTGACAATAATAAACCACGATGAGAAATAGAAGCGATGCCATTATTAGTCAGCCTTTCTGGCATATTCGGTTGCGAAGACACCACAATAGATCTGCGTCATGTCTAGCACTCACATGGCTACCTGTCCAAAGTATAAACGGGTGTTATGGCTATTGCGGCATTTGATATCGAATTATAGATAACCGCCGAATGATTTTGAAACACTACATTTATGTACAGTTTTTATTTCTGAAAAAAAAATTAGACTGTGAGTATTAGTTCATAATTTATCTTTTACCATGAAGCTTATGTCTCTATGAGGTTACTGGTATCAGCAATGTGTTTGCTACAACCAACATGTTAGCTATGAGTCGTGACTTATAGTGCGATATTCAACGCAAAGCCACGGAAACACCAGTTCTGATGAAAGTTAATAACATTGTGATAGTAAACTTTTACGTCATTGTTTACATGGGAATATTTTGTATTTTAAGAGCCATCTCACCTTTATTGTAGAACGTGTAGGCCACAACCCCAATTATGGCGCCGAAGATCACTAATCCGAGGTAGAAGATGTACTTCCAGAAGACGCAAGCCGGTATCTTCTTCTTGGTGGACGGCTCCAAGATGTATGTCTGCGTCGTCATTTTACCAGTAATGCTGGATACAGCGGCAGACGCACCCTTCGACGGCGACTTGGAGACGTCTCCCGATGCAGTGCTGCATCGCGACGATTCATTGATTAAGACGCCCACTGCAGGAAGCACCGCTTTGCCTTTCGTCAAACCGTCAATTTTAGCCTCCCCACGCAAGCTGCTAGCTTTCGATGAATTGTCCACATCCTGTTCGTTCGTCGACTTTGACCGCTTCTTTTTCCGTCCCGGCCGCGATTTATCTTTCTTTCCTTTCGGCGTTTTTGGAATCTTTTCTTTTCGGCGTTTATGTTTGCGGCCGTCTGGCTCGAATTCGTCAGCTGAGTGATAAGAGTGCCAAGGCGGGTCACCGTTAAACTGAGGAAAACCATCAAAAGACGATGAGCGAGGAAGTCCGCTGGCATCTTTTCTCGGTCTGTATACTGGTGCTGGGTCCTGAAACATGTGAGGAAAAGCACGGGTTATGTCCACTTTCTTGCACAAATGCACATGTGTACTATTCTGGCATACCATAATTTAGAAAAGATGAAAGGGTTCGTGAGAGCGATTCTGTGGAGCGATTGTCCAAAGCGTCAATTTATCAGTTGACACATCCGGCTCAATGCATAATATCGCAGGGAATAACTACACATGTTTTCCCCTTCCATTGCCGTTGTCGTTGCTGACGGGGATACAGCATCAGCCCTTGTGATGACTTCTCGTCATGTCTCTAGCTCTTCTCTCCTTCTCTTCTCTCCTTCTCTTCTCTCCCTCTCTTCTCTCCTTCCCTTCTCTCCTTCTCTTCTCTCCTTCTCTTCTCTCCTTCTCTTCTCTCCTTCTCTTCTCTCCTTCTCTTCCTCCTCTCCTCTGTACGCCTTCTCTTCTTCAGTCAGTCCTTCCATCTTAGATATAGTTTTCGCCTTCTCCGACAGTTGTCAGCTTGGTAGTCTCTCGTCGCCCATTATCTGGACATGCCCTGCATGCCGTAGTGTCATCCCAACTAACATTCTTTTGCGGTGCTTCTTTGTTCCAATTTTCCCGCAATCAAACCATCCTCCGTCTCTCGTCTCGGTTCACCACACACATTTTCCAAAAAATAGTTATGTTTGATTAGCTGGCACCACGTATACTTCCATCACTTTCTCTTCAGGTGTTTCTTCGTTTGCCTATCCCACACGCTTCGTTTCAGTCTCATGGTGTTACTGGTATCAGCAATGTGTTTGTTACAACGAACATGTTAACTATGAGTCGTGACTAATAGTGCGATATTCAACGCTGTTGTTGCCTGCATCCTCACATGTACCTCCCAACCACTCCCACCTTATTTGTTTCAGTCTTATGCCTGCTGTTGCTGCCTGCATCCTCACATGTACCTCCCAACCACTCCCACCTTATTTGTTTCAGTCTCATGCCTGCTGTTGCTGCCTGCATCCTCACATGTACCTCCCAACCACTCCCACCTTATTTGTTTCAGTCTCATGCCTGCTGTTGCTGCCTGCATCCTCACATGTACCTCCCAACCGCTCCCACCTTATTTGTTTCAGTCTCATGCCTGCTGTTGCTGCCTGCATCCTCACATGTACCTCCCAACCGCTCCCACCTTATTTGTTTCAGTCTCATGCCCGCTGTTGCTGCCTGCATCCTCACATGTACCTCCCAACCACTCCCACCTTATTTGTTTCAGTCTCATGCCCGCTGTTGCTGCCTGCATCCTCACATGTACCTCCCAACCACTCCCACCATATGTGTGCACTGTTCCTCCCACGTGTACACAATTATCATTTTGCTAAATCATCATTCAAGTCACAACTATCTGAATGTCCTCAGATGCAACTATACTGATGATGCTCCATACGAATATTACTGCAACAGGATGCAGCATAAACAAATTGACACGTAGTAATACTCCGAACTTATGCCACGTCAACATGTTATTCTTTCAGCACATCGACGTTCATAATCAATCTATTTAGTTTGAAAGTTACTTGGAACCGCATTACCTTACGAAGTTACAAATGATATCATTATATTACCTGACACTCAGAGTTATGGAAACCTGTCGTGTTCCCTTGCGCTGGATGTGTCGACGTATGAAAGACACGTGATAACTTAGATCTGGCCGTGTCTGAGAGCCAGCCTAAAATGTAACTGTTCCGGGTGAATAATGGCATGCCTTCTCTGCGAGGAGATAGCGCTTGAGGCATCATAACCTTGTTGCTTTCCTTTGATTGGTATCTTCATAACAAAGGTCGTTGTCGTTGTCGTCATTCGAAAAATGAGATCAACAAGCTGATTCCGGATTCATGATGAAACAAAGGCCGGGTTCTGATATTCCCATGAAGTGCTTTTGGTTCCAGCAGTCGGTGAGGCAGGAGACATGCAAATCATGCATGTGGATATCAGCAAATACTAGAAATTAGGATGTTGACTCGTCGTTATTCTGTGAAGTAGTATCTTCTCCACAATGGAGCCCAGTTGCCACACGACTGATATTCTATTCTCTAGACGCATGCATTATGATACGTTTTACGTTGAATTACCATCTCGTGCACGTAATCATACTTATATTAATTGCATTACATGACCTGCTGATTCAACCGATTCATTAGAGAGCCATTACTCACAATAAAGTAAACGATCCGAATGCCTAAATTCTCCTGTTCTCATGGAAAGACAATACAGTAGTTTGTTCAGGACAAAACCGAATAACTTGATTCAAGATACATTTTGTGTCATGCATATTATTATTCATTCGGAAAGGGAATTTTAATTAATTACATCAATGTAAGGGGCATATATGTTATTCCGACCGCCGAAGAAAGGCAAATAATGCTCGACCCTCAATATCTATGCATGACAATAAGTATCATAACAAAATCATTTCAATGTTTGTGACCAGTGTATTTAATGCTGGAGACTTAGCATAGCGTGATAACACGCGCACGCGCGCGCGCACACACACGCACGTACAGACGCACGTTCGCTCTCTCGCTCGAACGCACGCACAAACACACGCAAACACCATCGATATATCATATTAGAAACACATCATACAATGAACCACATAACTGGTCTGGAACTTACCACCTTACTACATTATAATCTTGGACACGCTAGAGTCACCAAAATGGTTTACCCTTGGGAACCAGCCTGTCAATATTTGTCCAAACTAAGGGTTGATCTCAAAACGACACTACACAAAATGGTGTTCACGGGAAGGGGAGATTAGCAGCTATTTTGTCGCTGAGCGTCGTACATCGATGTATTCCCCCCCCCCAAAAAAAAAACCATGCAATTGCATATCGGAAACACGTAAGACTAATATGTTAGGATACCTTCATTATAACCGAAAGGTTATGATAATTGTTTTACTTACTTCACAACACCGCTTTCTAAATGTTTGTCAATATAACTTTTAGCAACGTTGTAGTAACTGCCAAAGAAAAGAATGCGTCATGTATATGAGGCATGGGGCAAATAACCTAACAAGTTAATTGATTAAATTACAATTAGCTCACACATTTTCATATTAAATTTAATTAACCTCACAACTTTTTCAATACAATTAATCTCACAAAATCTTCAATTAAATTAAATTAACAATTACCTTTAATTGAATTAATAAGTAAATTCATGTTGTATTAGCGAAAATATGCTAATATCATAAGTAGTAGGTGATTATAATGAAAATTAATTAAATATATTTTGAACTGAATATAACATTGTGGGTGAGGTTTTTTGCAGACTGCAGGGGATTTTCTTTTATATTTTGGAATGTTGGGGCTTTTGCCCATGGTGCTTGTCAATTGAGGTTATGTCTGGTTATGCTTTTGTCCAGGATTCGTAGGATTGGAATTGTTATGCATTATTTTAATCCTAATTTATAAACTGGATATATAATTATATTGAATAAAAGACGGAACAGAGAAATAACTGGTGTATAGAAGGCGAATCCAGGATAAATACACTATATATTACTAACATTATCCTTAAAATATCTATACCCTATTCCATCCTTCCATTGTGTCTTCTTCTTTTGGAGTCAAGTTGAGAACCTAATATTCTAACATCTAACTCACAAACTGAAACATATATATTGCGTTATGCACACAAGTCTTTTGGCCCCATGGGGTCAGTTGGCTGCAAGCTGTCATGCAAATGTTTACTTTAGACATATATATCTAGAAGCAATACTTAGCCACCGTTTATGACCCTGCCTGTGGATATTCTATTGTTTAGGTTTTATATTTGCCCATCTGGTAGACTTAATAAATAAAATAAAATTAATTGAGTTAAGCCCATGCCTGATGTATATGTGAATGTTCATCACACATCTTTATCTCATAAGCATGTGCAAGAAGGAATGTAGACAACATTATTTTTATTGTTTATGCGCATAAGACAATAAATGATGTTCTGCCTCAACGCCTACATTGCAATGCATGCATTCGGTGTGTTCGGTTCGGGTATTGGCAGTGTCGTCGCGTGATAACCGGATGTATTTATTGTGCGATGTGTCCTGCTTTACACATTGAAATATCGTGTCGACATTCATTATGTTTCCAGCTGTTTTTTAATGCCCCAGCTGTGGTGCTCCAAAATAAGCCAAGGTAGGTGTTTGTATGCTTCAAACGTGTGCAATACCACAAAACGTGTAAATACCACAGAAAGTTGACTGAAATTACGTAATACCGAGACGAATTAAGTAACATGATATTGTGAGACGGTAAACAATTGAAGAATTGTTTCTGCCTTGCGACTATTACATACACAGTCATTAAAACAAAAATGTATGGTTGCCATTTATCACGTATTAATTTCAACAGACGCCCACTATATCATGTTGTCGGGCATGCATCAAATTTGCGGGAACGACAACATGGGAAGGGCACATCTGGTTAGTTCTAGATAGCGTGTATGTAGGTAGATGTACAGATAATGGTTGTGTAAATGGTAACAGTTTCAGTGCAAATGATCGAGATTGTGCGGGCCATGGGAACCGAGCAAGGCGCGTGTGCAGGTTGTACCAAGCATAACTAATGTGCATGAATAAGGATGGTATCAATTACATAGGACAACAACAGACATGTTTAAGCCGACAAAACACACAGCAAACACTTCTATGGACCCACCTGGCTGACGTCTGTCTTCATGCCATAGCGCCTCGCCATCACCAATACCAGCCAATATGGCTGATTCGAGCCGCCATTCACCGATCAGTTTCCAGAACAGGGGAGAAGAAAGTATCCGCGACGACACGAAATACTTCAACAGCCGAGATGACAGCGGTAAATCGGTTGACGTTCCGCCACACCTTCGCGCGCGGCTTGGTTTCACCGATGACGCAGCGCGCATGTGAGGCCGCCCACTCAAGCGAGTCTCCTCGTTCTATCAATCTGTCACCGGGTCGGGACGGTCGTAGCACAACCATCGATAGCTTGATATATCATGATCAACAAATTAATGTGTGACAGCATAATACGGGGAATAAACAAGTTTAGGTATCCAGCTATGTGTTCTGATTAATGCAAGTAGTGTCATTATATGTCTGCAGTGGAAATTAATAGAGATATTGTGTGCTAACGATTTCGATGATTTGTTGAAAATGTAATGACACTAACTTGTCTAACTGCTTGACAGCCAGTGTAAGCCAAACACTGTTTTCGCATTATTTTATTTTACGATTATTTTTATTTGTATAAAGCTTTGCTACATTAATAACTTAACATCGTTATCCAAAACATACGTGTGATATTAACTAGGAACATATGTAGCGCCACATTTTTATTAATCTGATCAGTGATGCCATGTGATGGAAGATTTATAACCATGCGTACTTGGCCAGACTCTAGTATCGCCGAAGGCTGGCGAGCAGAGGCAGACAAGTGTCTAATTGAGACGATGTTGGCGTAAGCTGCGTCTATTGTAAGTTTGGGAATAAGTCGTTCACCGGATTGGTTTCGTTGATTTCGTTGAGCTATTATATTCATGGGTTACCATTCATCGAAGTTATTTAGTATGTCGCATGTTAAAGGTGCATCCTCAATTCGATTTTATTGTTAGTCTCATTTAAAGTAATTTTGTGAAAAACCAAGGCTACCTAGTATCCACTGCAACATTCTAGTTCGTTTGTGCAACTTTTGAATGCAGTTTTTGTGAAATCACCAGACAAATTATTACATTACTTAATGGGGTAAGACCACAGTTGACCTTCCTGTTTATTGTTTCACACGAATGTAGGGCGTATGAAATTGTAAAATGGGAACTTAATAAATTAATATTATGTGACATGAGTGCCTTTGAGCAGGAATATTCACAGGTTTGTTTGTAGAAGCTATTGGCTGTAAAACAGTGCATTTTTTAAAGAGTTTAACTGGCGGAGGGATTTATGGGAATTTTTCTGCTGTGGGCCACGTGGGCGCATGAATACATGGCTATTTTTGTAAATATTGACAGGCATCGCACGTGAGGGCGTTTTATGTGAGGTATGTGATTTTTATAAAAGCTGGTGAGCATGTCAGTGAGATGATGGCAGTTGCTGTGAAGAAGTTTCAGAATTTTTGATGGTCAGGTTTTCTTATAATCAGACAAAACGTTAACATGGCCACCAATGCAATTCTCTACTGTGGTCTGCCCCCTAATGCTTGTTTAAGTATTAGTGTGAAGTGAAGCGAAAATCGAAATGCTGAATCATGATTTTCACCCTTGGTGAAATTTCTTAGCTAGTTATTTCCCTACTGTCGTCAGACCTATCTGTCCTAGTCAACCTATACAAACGTCGATTACCCATTCTCAGTGGTGTGACTTTATACTTCGATTATATTGCATCAAGTCTGTTGTTCGTCGTCGCTCCCTTTATAAAGGCTAGTTCTTGTGTTGTTGCACGGCAGCTGTTATGTCTTTCCACATCTCTCATCAGGCATCCTTCTCCCTACAGGCATCCTTCTCCCTATAGGCACCATATAGGCATCATTCTCCCCCACTTGTCATCCTCCTCTGTCTTACGAACATCCCAAATCACGCAATACAATAAAGATAATTAATATTTAGCACTGCGTTTTGTTTTGTTTCCCCACACATTCAGCACATAGTAACACCTGTGATTGTTTGGCTAACGCATTGATCGCGGACTCGACTCCTAAGCAGCACGAACGTTTGTTGTACTCTTTTATTTTGGGTACGCTTTATTTAATATATTTTTATAATATAATAATAATATATAAAATACTTCTATTGCGCTAAAATCCTCGGGAGACCCAAGCTCGGCAGCGCACAAAAACAAAAGGGGTTAAGCAGTTCATAATCGAGAAGAAGTTCCAGTTGCATTAGAAACTTATTTTCGTTTCTCAAAACAGTGCCATCTGACAGAAGCCGTCAAAGATGTGTCTTCGGCTAGGCTGTATCATCGGCGAGTTCACGCCGGCGGCCCCGAGTCGGCTAAGGCGACTTAAGACCGGTTTACGCAAGCATTTATGCCATAATTGGTCGTTGGACACCGCGTCGCATGATACTGTGCACCTGAATTATGTATGCGTTTAGACGAACGACGTGTCTAGTCACTGCAAGTGCGACTTGATGACTCGTGCCAATCCAGATTTGAGCTTTGATGAAAGGTCACGATGAGGCACGGTCGATGATTGGCCAAATTGGACCCAGCCCCAATTCCACCGACACAATCAGAGCCACAAATAATCCCCGGTAATCAATGTCGACCGATTCTTGTACCGCAATACCGTGCGACACCGTGTCTGCCAACTAACTGATTGGGACATTAATCTCTAGTGTAATTCTGCCTTAAACTTATACGTGATCCAGCACGATATGCCCATTCCCTACAACAGTGGTGTCACATGATGGGCCAGGAACAAGTTACTAGTACCACTTCAGTTATACAATCTCCGTGAGGTGGCGCCATGGTTTGCGGTCGTCTCTCGACTCTGAATGAACGAAGTGGTTCTCGTTGTTATGAGGCCCACGAAGTGATTTCGAATAAGCAAATACTATTTCGTCAATAGGAAATAAACTTCTGATTGACGAAACAAGCAAATGAGCCAAAAGTAATATGCCTTCCTATCGTTATAACATACCTTCAAGTCCTGGAGTGAAAAGTTGCGGTGTTAGTTAGTTTTGATGGATTTATGAATGATGAATCACACCTCTGTCACATGAAATTATTGTTTTAGCATACATCCGTTTATATGAGCGATTTGTATCCGACAGATGCCTGATATTGGGTTATTGTTTTCAGGTTACTTACTTTTAAAATTATAATAATAAAACTAATGAAAATAAATTGCTATATTGCATCAGTATATGAGCTGTATAAAGTGGCTGAGAGTTTCTTCCTTCGCTTTCTGTCCGATTAGTATTTCATAATAATTGTGTTTTGTATCTGTCCTCGGCAGCATAATCGGTCTAGTTGTCATGCCATAGAAATGTAACACCATCTCACCGTCGTTTGATCGTAAATAGTGTAGCTATAATATTACACTTGACAACAAAACATGTTATACAATCTAAACATTGCATAGTGCACCTACATAAATTCTCAACCAAACCATCAGTCTTCAAACAATTCAGAAGTTTACTAAATTTAGCCTAACAATGCATGAATTTCTTGCGTAGCGATATACACAAAGTAATGTATATGTTTATTCTCATGTTTGAACAGTTGTATGCGGGCAATCTATCGTAAACACAACAACTATACGTATAATAATCATGTCAGCGATTATCTGTTGCGGTAACAATCGTAGACGTAGGACTAAATTAAAGGGAATGTACGATTATCATTGGTTATAACAGAACGGCTGTTTTATGGGACAGTATTGTAACTTATTATTTATAACATCTCAGTTGGCGAAGCGCACTATCCATACAAAACGTGCTACTATAGTTATGTTTCACCTCTTAACATTTTGGAAAATACAAGATTTTGCAATGAAGGTGAATATAACGCTTTTTGCCGGAAAATTTATTGGTCTGCCCATGTTGTGCAATTTGTGACAGTGAATATAATACGACTACACGGATTAAGGCAGGAAGTATAGCATTGTTAATTTAAATGTACTTTGAGATCGAAACATTAAGATCATTGCTGCATTTTAATTATGCGAAAAATAGGTGGTTATCAGTTAAGCAATGAAAATCGTTGTAAATTCCCTTTTCTTCCATATCCAGGAGGCATATGATTTGGCAGAGAACCAGCGAATCGGGTAGGCCGTCTTATAGTTCACGCTTCATACGATAGGAGGCAGCAGAGTTTTTTTGCAACAACGGCGACCATTTTGCGCATTTTCGCTATGCCTTCAATAGAACAGAGTGAAGTTTTGTTCATAATTGTATGGAAATTATATAATCGTACCGAAGCGGTGTTGTGTCCTGGGATGTACATACATTTCTAAGTAGGTTCCAGTACCGTGGAACAAAATATATAATGTGTCCAGCACTACGAAACATGCGCTATGTTGTTACTGCAATCAGCGCTAATCTGAAGTAGTTTCAGTCTGGACCGTTTTAGATGAGGACCCACTTGGTTGTTGGGCCGTACGTTTTGGTCTGATACCGTTTTAATGCACATCATTTATAACCAGGATCGTTTCTGTCTAGCTCCACTTCAGTCTGGGACGGTTGTGGCTTGAGGCCGATTCGCTGGTTTAGGGCGTTATCAATCTGAGTCCGTCTCTGTCAAGATATGTTTGGTGTTGTACCTGACTACACAACGCAGTATCCGATCAAACAGCTTTACTCTTTCCATTAATATTCACGCAGACTGCTACAACTAATTTGATCAAGAAAGAGACCAGTGAAGCGGCAATCTTTTCACATGATTCCATCCACCCACTATATTTAATCATATATTAATTAATGTTTCCAATTGATGTAGTCAGTAAAGACGTCGTACATGTCACGTGAATAATAGCGCAAAAACGGCGACTACACCTTAGGTAACTTTACACGTATTATATACTTTACCTACGTTGGCAATTCAACTTCCTTGGATCTCGTTACTTTGAAGATGTAGGTTAGCCGGCTGACCAGTACCGCAACTATTGCATTGCAGCAAACGCTACTGGTTACCATCAACCAATGCAAAGGTAAATAACGTAATCGTAATGTGCTGTGTAAGTGATTGATGACAAAGGCGTACATCATCAGCGCAATGGTCAAGCTATCTGTCGACTACAATAAAACAATACGATTACCGTACTGAAGTGGGCAAATGTAAGATATACCCTATCAGTTATTGGGTCAGGTATTAATAACCATTCCCCTAGAGAATATTAAAGATAGTGCGTGTTAATCGACTTATATTTAAACAAAAAATTTTAAATCTAGTTGTTTGCTACTTGGTACCATCTGTCAGTTCTACTGGGAATTTATGGAAATATGACCATGAGTTGAAGCTCATTCCGTGGGGATACGGATATATCTATGTGTCCGCACAATACGTTTATTTACATACCAAGTCAACAAAGCATAATAATAATAATAATAAAATGCGATATTTATATACCGCCATAATCACCTATTGCTCTATGGCGCTGATGATGCATAAGAGTTCCGTGACGTCATGATGATGTGTAGGCGTTCCGTGACGTCATGTGAAAAGCATAATTAGCTTATATAAGTGGAAGCAGAAACGCGTATATTAAGTGTGTGTGTGGGGGGGGGTGGATGCGTGTGCGTGTGCGTGTGTTATGTATATCGGAGTAGCGTGTTCATCTCGTTTGAACGGGTGTACATAGCATGGGTAAAACGGGTAGATACGCGCAAACGCGAGCGTGCGTGTGTTTTTTTTAGCATCATCGACATCGTCGCATAAGAGGTCCATTAAGATGGCCACATTGACAATTTCCTCATCGTAGTCAGAGTCGAGTCAAAATCAGAATCCTGCCTCTTCACCTTGGACAGAACACTGGTGACAGTGACAGTAGGTCATTCCTGTCAACTGTGTACGCACCCAACTCATCAAGACAGGTGGTGAACCAGCGTTTTATCATCCACGCAAAATATACGTTTAATCTTGACTGTCTTCACTGGAAGGTCATCTCGTTACGTCCCCACTCTTATGTGACCAAACCAAGTGTGTGGGACATTAACTTCTGGGGACTGAGATTGTTCTCTTCAGAGATAATAGGCAGTTCGTTGTGTTGTTACGTTGATGAAATTCATCTTTGAAGACTTCTTGCTCTTTTTCGGAGAACCACCAAAGTCTCCAGGAACTGCCGTGGAATATGTGCATGAAATTTGTTTAAGTTTGTCAATAAGTATCTTCTGATAAAAGCAAAATTTCCAACTTCGGCTCGGGTTTGTGCGCCAAATGAAATAAAAAACATGACTTCTTTGAGTTTAACTACACAGGGCTTGCTGGCTTTTTGTAAAACGGTCAGCAGTGAAGTCGTTGCCTTGGAATGTCTCGCAATGTCTACTCTATGATGGCCATCTATCCTTATTTGAAAATGTTTTTATATTAAGTAGCTAATCGCCTCAAGTTGTTATTAAAGGCATCTAGCAGAACGATACACGGAATCGATACATTACCATTTTCTATTCATTCGCACGCTTTTAACGGAATGCAAGAGTCATCAAAAAAATACATAATCCCAAAAAATTGTGGCCGACATGACGGTGTCGTGTTCCCACAATTATTTATTATATGCACAACAAGTATTAGTTACAAATAATGCTTGAATAAATACCAGAAACTGCATCACTATGTAAATAGTACATTAATTCATTCAGTCGTATCCTCTTGCGAGGTACTTAGAAGAATTGTTTGAGCCGCGCCGTGGATTCTTCTACAGTGGCTCGTGAGAGAGTCCGCAGCAGGCAACACATTTACCCTCTGTGTGTGGTATTTTACTTCCCTTGGAGTATACACCAGATCTAAGGGGCCAACTGCTTTTAGTGTCTCTTCCAAAAGACACAGGCAAAGTGGGGTGAACGAAATTGCCCAAGTTTCGAAACGACAGCAGGTCGTTTTGAACCCCGGTCCCCTCAACCGAAACTCCGACTCCCTACCACACGACCACCTCTAGTACATGAAGTATGAAATCAAATATTGAGTATTTTCTTTAACTTTCTAATATGATACATGATACTTTCAAGCTTTGCTGATGACACTAGTTGTACCAAAACACCAAAATTACCACAAAAAGCAGGCATTCCCAGGTGGCTAACAACTGAATTTCACATTTGATTAATATAAGCGTCTTTAAAAAGTCATTGTGGCGCAAATCCCCTAGATGGGAGAAATTCCCCAATCTGGCATATGGACTGAAATGAGGAGTAAGTTATATAGCATGGTTCTGATATGATGTCATAATGACGTAATTCATGCACAATTGCGTGTTAAATATAATAATATATGGGAGAATACCCAACAACCCTTCCATCGATGTAACATCCAGGTATCAAACAACTGAATTCCACATATGTATGCCATATGTATGCCATATGTATGCCATACGCTTCTTACAATTGTGGCGGAAAATCCATAGGTGGGGTCCTTATCTGGCCTGCGGACTAAAATGTGGAGAAATTTCAATAACTGAATGCTCAGGATAAGCTGGATACAGAGAAAAAAACAAACATCTGGGTCAGAGATAAACCATGGGTTTAACGAAGAAGAAGGTCTGCTTTGTTTCATTACGAGAAGAGAGCTCGCTGTGTATGGCCATTGGAAAAGAAGACAAGAGACTGGTAATTACCAGTATAGAAGGAGAACTACCAGGAAAACAACGAAGAGGTCGAAGAAAACGGGATGTATTGACAACATCGAGCACAGGACAGACAGGTGGACTCAAAGTGGCTAGAGATACTGCGAGGACACAAAAACGGCCTAACTGAGGCTATGACTACACAAGAAGAATAAATACGCCACAAAGCCAGCGACGACGACGACATCGGACTCACCACTTTCAACTAATCGGTCGTATGCTGAAATAGTTCCTGTACGATTAGCTGGTCACTGGGTCGTAGCCTACTGGTGTTCCATGTCTCCGCTACAATGACACGTGCAAGCATGACGTGAAGATGGCGGATATCGATACAAACAGCTGGGAGACTGTCGCCACCGATCGATACCAATGGAAACCAGCCGCTGACCCGGAAGAGGAGAGAAGAAACGAATCAAACAGTTGGCTGAGAAGAGGGACAATAGAAACGGAGGACTGCAAATCATGCACCATATCATATATCAGACCTGGGGCCGACGTAAACGGCCGGTGTATTCGTGTACTCGTGTACTCCGGTACATTTTGAAGTACGCGTACTCTGCTATGGGTCATGTACTCGTACTCATACTCAATTCACTGAGATCTGTTACGAGTACATCATGAGTACATGATGCTGTGATAATTATTTATGATTTTATTTTAAATACAGTGTTATCTAGTAGTTGTAGTTAACAGAATGAAAGCATTTTTATTTAAATACTTGCATAGAGTATCTGAAATGTTCAAATACATTATTTCTGATTTAAAAAAACTAAATGCTTCACTAAAGGCAGCATCTTTTCCCAGTCAGAAACCCATAGTCAGCCTTAAGCAAACAGTTATGTTAGTAACCAGTTCATGCTACAATCATTGTGCGTGTTTAATTAAGCCAGGAAGTTCACAACGAAGGGGTCATTACTGAGTTAGCCTTAACATTCCTTTGTTACTCATACAGGAGACAGCGTTAAGAACTAACTATGTTGATTCAAGTCACACAGCACCAGTAGTCTTTATTCAAATTAGCACACAACCCATTTTTCCAGTTTGAACAAATCTTCTCACTATTACACTCGATGCCAACAAATTTAGTACGTTAACGTACTGATCTAATTTATATGGTTTTATTATAATAAATAAAATATTATTGTTAGGTTATGCACCTGAAGTACTGTTTACATTATTGCTTAATAAGCCTCACATTGTGTACAATGCAGAGGAAACCAACATTTACATTGTCTGATTTGTGAATCCAGTTGCACAACATGTTCTTGGTAAAAGTGTTTTGTTGTGAGCGGATCATGGCTCTCTACGTAGTATGTAAATCAGAGGGTGGTCAGATGAAAAGCGCAATTAACAGTCAGGTACTAGCAAAACTACATCTAGGGTTTGAGACAGAAGGTACAGGACAAGTACTAAACTAAGAAAAGCAGTCATTGAGGGTAGGTTTTTGTGGGCTAGTTGTAAAACAGGTAAGTTGTAGCATACGTACTGCAGACAAAACTACTAATGCAACTTATTTCACAAGGTAGCTGTGTATTCACCAATAGTTCTAAGCATGCCACGTGTGGTATCACGTGGATCCTTTGAAAAGTTAAAAACGGCGTCATTTTAAAGAAAAGGGGTTGTTTATGATACCTTCGCTAATCTACCTGTGTGTACATATCTTACTTAATGTTGTTTATCCACCCATTGTAATTAACACAATTATGCTCATTACTATGTTTGCACGGTGTTCTAATATATCTGACCAATATTTTTTATAACTATTTAAATATTATGAGTTAGTCATATATCCTAGATATGTATTAAAGCAATTCGTTTGTATTGGTATGTTACATGTTGCCGCAATGATAAAACATGTACTACAACTTACCCCGCATCGGCGTAAACTGTAACACTTTAGGATACCTCATAAAATATACAATTGCGCAAATGTGTATTGCATTAAGGATGTATTTATGCACTTGCCATCTGCAGGATATACTTGCGTTTTGTGAAGGTTTTTTAAGACAACTAGCACCAGTCTCCCCTATCGATATCCATAGACTTAAATATATATATATATATATATATATATATATATATATATATATATATATATATATATATATATATATATATATATATATATATATATATATATATATATATATATATATATATATATACAGAATGCAAAAAAAACAGACATAAGTGTAAGGACTCGATTCGTCTAGACCACGACATCGGTCGACGAGAGAGTGGGAACGATGAAGAAACTGAGTGGGAGCAGCAAGAATGAGAATGATGCGGATGTGAACGATGGTTGGTTTCCGCACATCTGTCTATGTTATACACAAACATAGCGCGTTATTAGTAAGTCGCAAGCAAAATAATGTCTTTTCAGCGTCGTCACATACGTCAGAAATAAAATACCATGGTAAAAAGAAAAACTTGTTTGTGGAATTTACCATTTTAATATAAAAAACATAGAACAGGTTTGCCGGCAGACACAATATTATTATGTTGCAACACATTATTATGTATGTGCATAACATTTGTTCACACTCACACGCATATATATATATATATATATATATATATATATATATATATATATATATATATATATATATATATATATATATACGTATGCATACGTATATATATACATATATATATATATATATATATATATATATATATATATATATATATATATATATATATATATATATATATATATATATATATATATATATATAAATATATATATATATATATATATATATATATATATATATATATATATATATATATATATATATATATATATATATATATGTATGTATGTATGTATCTATATGTATGTACACGGGACTGTGTCAACATAGACAGTCGACCAGGCGTAATATTATGACAAATGTACAAGTTAAACAAGGTCTCACGGTAGCAACAATTCTGGTCACCTTCTTGCAATTAAAAGAACTTGCCGATTGCTGGAAATTACAATAACATCACACTGTGAAATACTTTGGGTGCGTGCGTGCGTGCGTGCGTGCGTGCGTGCGTGTGTACGTACGTGTCGAGTACTTTTCTAAGTGGTGTGTAAGTAAAACAAAAACACATCAAAAACAAAATTAATAAATATCTCCGAATGGCGGGTTGCACATAGAATGGCAGGTTGCACATAGAATGGCGGGTTGCACATAGAATGGCGGGTTGCACATAAAATGGCGGGTTGCACATAGATGAACAATTATTGAACTTTCGATAAGTCAAAGGCTTCCCTGTACACTTGCCATCTCGGTATGTTGCCTTGTATGGCAATCTTGCTACATCTTCTAAAATCTTAAGGTAGCATTTGAGTGTATGTGCATACACTTACATGATCGCTTGCAAGGCTACTAGCTAACCTTATATAATAAGCCCATATCTTATTCCAAAACGATGTGGGTGCGTTGCCATCTTAGGTTTTGGTGGGCGGAGGTGCGGATTGCAATTCCAATTGGTGGGCGTTAGGATATCATGTTTGAATGAATTTCTAGGTAAAGTACTATTACTCAAATGCTCACTTATTCAACTGTCATCACGGATGACATTTCCAGGCTATGTTCAATGAATCACGCAACACCCCAGTTTTCGCCAGACTCCGCTGTTTAGTTTGCATTGCACCAACACCCCAGTTGTGGGACGTATTCCATGTAGTGCAAGTAAGCATTAAAACACTATAATAATGATATAATATAATACAATATAGTGGACAGTTTAAACACAGATTAATATATTATATTAATTCACATTTTCTCTACGATGCCACCCTATACAACATCCCGACAAAACTTTTGTATTCACAATATAATATGCATTCCGTGAAAAGCTATAGCGTATTAATGTTGTTGTGGCATTAACGGCAACGTTTAGAACCAAACCCACGTCAATGTAAACACTATTTGATAATATGATTTTGGTCTTTGTGGTGGCCTATTTTTCAAACGTCAGACACGTCATGAACAAGGCTGCGAAACCACTGTTGCTAACAAATATTTTTAAGGCAGAGCCACTGTATAAGGATTTATTGTCCGAGTCATACGTCACCGACGTCGCCTGGGCGTTGCCTGAATGGCGGCGCATCCACTTACTAAAGGTGTGGCGACCATGGCGTTAGTTATCCGCGAAACCATGTCGTGTTGCTCGACACATCACACATCGTCGACGAGTAACTACACGAGCATAGCATTATCAGCAAGTGTGTCATGCTCGTTCTAATGATCGCAACCAGAATTGGTTGCCATTGATGTTGTTAAACAACGCTATAATCATTCTGCCACGAGTCGGCATTCCACCAATCAGTACCTCACAATCTTCCCTGACATTAGTGTACATATTCACTCTGCGCACACACACTGGATTTGATTGCATCTACATCATCTATTCTGCTTTTCGTGTCTTCAACGTCCTACTTATACGGTGTTCATTTTAGCATCCGGGCACCTCCTTCCGCGGCTTGCACATCGGCCGGTCGACGTAGATGTTAAACCCGAACCCAGACTGGCAGAGAAACTTGTTGCGAACGACTACGTTGCCGACGACGAGGCAGCGATGGAACTGCATGCACTCAAGCGGATTCTGGTAGTAGTGCTTCGTCTGTCGTTCGCATGTCGACGTTGGCTGGTGGAAGATCTTGTCGCATGGGCACACGCCGACGCTGACAAAGTTCTCCTTGCTATCGCACACGAAGAACTCGCTGCAGGAAGACAGGCTCTCGTACACGCCCGCACTCTTGTCATGGCATCGTCCGTCGTCTGAAGGCATCAAACCAATAATATAAATAATACAAACAGTAAGACGAGTCATGTTGTTCATGGGTTGCACATTCCCTGTTGGCACGTTGTATGTTGTTCTAATATTAATTTGAATACTACTGTTATTCGGATAATGAATTTTGCCCGTCCCTGTTTTTTATTATGCTTAATGATTCTGGTTTGTTGCGCCTTTAAGCTCAGGTTCTTGATGGTATAGGCGCTGTAGAAGTTAACTATTATTATTATTTATCATACATACATATATATATATATATATATATATATATATATATATATATATATATATATATATATATATATATATATATATATATATATATATATATATATATAATTATTATTATTATTTATCATATATATATTATTATTTGTGTCAGAAGGAAATATATATATATATATATATATATTTCCTTCTGACACAAATGTGAACATCAGGATTAGCTACCCATCTACTAAGGAAAACATTTCACTCCGAATGAAACATGAAGAGAATTTTCAACTAGACGATGCAGGCCATGAATCTATCGCGAATCCTGCATGTAGAACTTATTTACTCAGTCCCAGTGAATGACTAGCTAAACATGCCCACCTTTCTCTACATCCGCCTTGAAGTCCGATATGTCCCCTTTGCATATTATTGGTTCTTCAACAGGTAGTACTCCACCTGGTTCCTGTTGAACCTTTTCGGCTGGAGGAGACGTTGTTGCAACAGCAGCAGGTAATAAGCTGGGAGATTCAGCTTCATTTTCTAAGGTCGAAACTGTGTCCAGATCGCCAGATGACGGGGCGAATGCAACTAGAACAGATACAGTGATGTTATAAACACAGAAAGTGACTTTGTACACAGGGGAAGTGATTTTTTATAATCTACTTCATTTTATAGTATAGTTGTTCATCGTGTGTTGATGTCAATTTGGGTAAAGTTTCTGCTGTATGTCTGGTTGAGGTGATACCTTTGGATAAAGAACAGGCTAGTTAAGAAGGCATCGTGTAAATGTGCCTGGCTGACTGCTTCATAACATGCTTCATGTTGTCAACGCATCATTATAATAACGTGTAAATATGCCTGGCTGAACTGCTTCATAACATGCTTCATGTTGTCAGCACATCATTATAATAACGTGCTAAATGTTGTTAGCGCATCATTATAATAACGTGCTAACTGCGCATTAGTGTTAGCATTTTGTCCCATATCATGCATAACTGGGCCACAGAGACCGGCGAATCTGATGATATATATGGCTACATGATTCCGATATCGTGTATACACTTGTAGCCGCCGCCCATGACATAAATCAGATGGTGAGAGCCACAGTTAGGGATCGGTTTCAAACTCTAAACTAGCGGATACGTAACGTTTCAATCGGCAGTTTAACCGTTGCAATCTTGGCGGTAATAAATATTTTAATCAAAAAGTACTGATGATAATACTGACAATAATGGTGCAAACTAAATAACATTATGGCTGCACTTTGACTTATGCAGTGTATGTTGAACATGTTAATTCCGCTGAATTGTCGTGTAGGGTTACATATGTTGATAACTTGTGGTAACGTATATCACGGCATGATTATGTTGCTACGCCCAGTCATAACAACTGAGTTTGCAGATCATTTCTAACAACGTTAGCTACCGTTAATTGTATCACTGTTAAACATGCCTTAGTTGAACATGGGGCATGCATATTACAGTTCGAGATTCACACAGATCCATCGATTACTTGTCTGCGTCCAAGCTGAAGTTAATTGGTGTCCGTTGTCTATCGACAGCATGTTTGCATTTAGCATTACGTAACGTATCACAAGGGTCTTATTAAAGTGAAACCAAATGCATTGTTTTGGGCTTTTGCACCTATAAAAGTGCCCCAAAACTAACCATTTGCAACCATAATCAAGAATATCACGCAAGCAGTTTTCTGGGAATATGCACTTTTGTGCGATATTCTTTTCTAACGTAAGTTTTCGTGGAGGATTACATAATCATCAATATTAAGCATAATTACCTCTCAAGAAACTGTGATGTGTCTGCTGAAGACCAGTGCGAGATGCAGTTGAAATATACAGAACGAACACTAAGTTTCTTGAGAGGTAATTATGCTTAATGTTAATAACCAAGAAACCGGATCATCTATCCATTCAATGATAATTATCAATGTTTGCAATGTTTACCAAACAGCGGCGAGCAGCCCCTTAACCCCCAACGCGGCTGTGGCGTAGACTGTGTGGATCGAGTGTATTTTAACGTTGTTGAGATGTGCAGTTAAATTTTTATTTGCTTTTATATTGAATTTACAATCAGCAAAACCTTTTACAATGCTGTACTGTTTAGCATTCGATTGTAATCATGATTCAGCGAGGTATAGAGAGTTATACTTTTTCGATTTCCTCTGGAAAAACAGACAGTAGTGAAGCAACGAATTCACAATTGTGGGCGAGCTGGTTGGAAGCCCACGCGATATGCTAGACATTGTTCGGCCCATTTTGAAGAGTCGTGTTTTGAAGTTGATATATTTTCATCAACTAATGGGTCAAGATCCTTCAAAACGTCGGCGACAGAGAATGTTAAAGCTTGAAGCGGTACTAACAATCTTCCAGCATGTCCCTCAGCCGAAGGCTACGACACAACGCAAACACACGATCAAGAGAACAGTCAAATCGGAATGCTAGGAGGTTAGTAAACAATGAATGAATGGACTAGCTTGCCAAATAAGTTGGTTTTAGACACAAACAGCATGTCTAAACTTACTGGCAAATATGTGACTACAATCGTCTAAGTCCACGATCAGGCATTTAAAGTTGGAGTTGTGGAAAACTTAGTCAGCACTCTTGACGTAGGATTGTGAACAAATATGGCGCTGCCCATGCAAAAAAAGATTTTCGGTGTTCAATAAGTTATATTTAGTTAACCACTTGTGATATTCTTGATTATAGTTGCAAATGGTTTGTTTTCAAGTACTCTAATAGGCCCAAAATACCTTTGGCTTCACTTCGATGTTTGTCCACATCCCTTGTCAAGAAAAACAACCATATCTAATAATGGCATAACGGCTCAAATGTACAACGTGAAAACGTAAAGGTCACGAGTCACCAATGTGTAATATCGCGAGCACATCGTTTGGTTAATTCAGCTATGTCATTGTAGCATAAGCGAGGATATTATTTAACAACACCGAGCTGTCCACTCAAGTTGACACTCGCCAGCGTCGGATTCAGCGTCAAGCCGCAAGAGTTCGAGTGACCTGATGCGTTGTCGGCGGATAAAGTGTTTAATTGTTGATTATTAATTTGTATATTTAATATTATGAGGGTGTGTCGTTCTCACCTTTGGGTAGATTGAACAAAGTGAGCAAGTCCAAGATGGCCGCCAAAATGTACTACATAGATAATATAGATAAGATAACAGATAAGATAAAATGTGAATATGAATCAACATGCGGACATACTATTATTTGAACTATGCGGAAACGGGCATATCGCATAAACATTTTCCAGTGACTATTCAGACACCGGTATTTATTTTGTAAAGCATGTCTTACTCACTATGCTGACATCTCTATGACATGCTAATCAAATAGTTTTGCAACCATCAGCATCATGAGGGAAGATATTTGGTTGCAATTCGTGAAGAATAGTAAGAAGTTGGGCGATGTGGGCAGGTCACTTGCTAATCGATGGGCCGATTAGCAAATATAGCAGAGGCGGTGGAAAAGCGAGGCCGCAAGAAAAGATGCAAACCACAATTAACAAGGGAAGACTGCATCAAGAAAGAGGAGAGAGATAAAAGCGGATGATGATTAACTTAAGAAGTATTATTACGTTGCTAGTACCGACGTAGAACGCCACATAGTCATAGCATATGAGGCCATGAGCCAACAAGAAGAGGATGAAGGTGTCGGCATCATCCGCAGGTACCAGTCCCTTCGCGTGAAACTTATTGTGCCAAGCCCTTGTATCTCCTATTTTATGTGATTGCATGACAATGCCAAAGTAGTCACAATTGTGGGTATTGTGTCATAAAATCCATCATACCACATTTGTTCAAAAGGCTCCACCTGTGACTTAATATAGAACGACGTTGTCGACATGGACCGAAGAGGGAGCAACATCGTGCACGACGTTAATGTTCACAAGCTCATTTGAATGTAGCTCTGGGTCGAATGGATCTCTGATTTTTCACATGGAGTTTTCTTTAGATTTCCAATTTATGACGCAGAGTTTTTCTTGTCTTGTCCATCACCCTTATTTCTGCCGATTATGTCGTTTGATCAGGGCACACATATATTGCTACATTCCTTGGAATCAAACACGACAGTGCTAGAACCAATTGCTTACGGTTGGACGCAGGAAGAGAGGTCCAACGCTGACCAATCCCTGTTGACATTGTACTAGCCCCAACAGAGTTACACAAGCAAAAGTGTTCATATCAAAATCAGATGTCACGCAACAATGCAGCTGCAACAGTTCCTGCATGACAAGTACTATACCATGCTTCTGCCAGGGTGGACATTCATGCCTATATGGGAGGAGTTTTAATTAAAGATTGATGAAGACAGTTTGATAAGCATGTGAATAGGATGTCAACAAAATGAATAAAACATTGTTTAATAAACGCCGGTGTCTGAATAGTATATGGGTATGTTTGTGTAACATGCTCGTCTTCGTAGTATTTACATTTTAATATGTCGATACGTTATTCAATCTGTATTTTTTTCAAGAAACTATGATTTTATGCAATTTTCCACATGTGAAAACATGAATATTTTTACAATTGTCGAAATAGTATTAGTGCAATATGAGAGGCGAGAATTTATATAAGTGTTGCGATCCACAACACGAGAAACAGTCCGGAGTATATTGGACGATTTTTCTCCCACCATCCTCCCCTTTCTATTACCAATGTCCTCGTGTAGCTTACCGTCTTATCTTGATCGTGAACTGTATGTATACATTGGTCTCTCTGTGTTGCATAACTTGTTTCTTATTAATAATAAGCTTTATGTATTAACGCTTTTCTTGTCATGAATTTTCCCGTTGGTTTTGATTAGTGCGTACATTCTTTGTTCTGCACAAAAGCGTGCACAATATATTGATATGTATAACAATTTACATTGTGCGTTAACACTTTACTTCCAGTACACTTGTTCCCGATGAGCAAGTTTGTATTGGCGGTTAAGCTATATCTCATCGATTCACATGTATTGTATTTTCCTCGATGAACATGTACTAGCTGTTAAGCTACTTCTCATCGATAGATGTATTGTAGTATTTTCTTCGATAAGCATGTTTGTGCTAGCTGTTAAACTACTTCTCATCAATACATGTATTGTATTTTATGTTGGTGCATTTATTAAATGAGCTGTCACAACAATTATTCTTTGTGTGTTCCTGTATCAAACGAGCTCAGATTCCTGCCATTACGCATCAGCAAGAAATAAGCATTAAGCACCAGCGGTGTATAAATAGTTATTTAAAAAAAGTACAATTTAGACAAAGTTAATTTAGCCATGATCTTATACTATCTGCTTGCTGAACTTGAGAGATAATTTTCTCTCGCATCGTAGGCAATGACTTTAGCTGCTATCTTGCTTTCTTTAAAATTTTCAAACAATGGTGACATCGAATTCCTCATGTCTGAAACATGAAACAAATGCATTTCAATCATGTTTGTATCTTATTTGGTTGCGTAGATATGATAATAAGTTTAGTTTGGAGGCCATCTTGGATTGTCTAACTTTCAATTTCCCCAAGGATGAGACGTCCACACCCACCTAGATATCATATATATGTGTGTGTGTGTGTGTGTGTGTGTGTGTGTGTGTGTGTGTGTGTGTGTGTGTGTGTGTGTGTGTGTGTGTGTGTGTGTGTGTGTGTGTGTGTGTGTGTGTGTGTGTGTGTGTGTGTGTGTGTGTGTGTGTGTGTGTGTGTGTGTGTGTGTGTGTGTGTGTGTGGGTGTGGGTGTGGGTGTGGGTGTGGGTGTTGGTGTGTGTGTGTGGGTGTGTGGGTGTGTGTAACCCCTTTCTGCTGGTTAATTATATATATATATATATATATATAATTAACCAGCAAAAGGGGTTAACCCTTGGCTGCCCTATTATATATCAGAGTTACCTCTTGATCTGCCACAACACGTAAATGAAGTTGGAAATATATTGCGTGTCCATGTTACATACAATTCGTCTTTGTAATGGTCGAATAAAATATCCCCAAACTATGTTTAACATCCAGTGATTTGATGCTTTTCATACGTGCCTTGTAAACGAATTTGTGCTACATCCGAAATGCATAAACAACACTCATTTCAAAATATTCATGGGTGTGCATTCGCTTCACAGCTAGGTTACTTATTACTCGTGAATGACAATATTTATCATGAATGCACCTAGAAGCTACAATTTCTGAACAGGCGAACAAGGATTGACGATTTGATGTTTGTGTGTGCGTGCGTGCGTGCGTGCGTGCGTATGTGAGTGCGTGCTTGTAGTCTTAGTAAATATGTATAATTATTTCGCTAAACGGCCAAAACAGAATCAATGTTTCACGCCTAAGCTCAACCTATGCAACATATGTTGGCCTTTGTTTAACGAACTGTTGTCGTTCTGACTTAGCAGTTCGATTGATTGAGAGTTTGCGTTGCTTCGGTGTTTACCCGTCGGCCCCTCGATCACGTTCGAGTGCACTTAACGCGTCAAACCAATTTCCAAGAACTAATCGAGGGTCTGTTCGCCCATTGGCCTCGTAGTCATCAAGCGTCGACATGTCAGCCGCCAGGAAAACTAAGATTTGACCAGAATGTTTTACTTTTACTTGAATAAATTTTTACTGTAGTTGTAAATGGTTAGTTCTTGTAAACTTTCTTAGTTGCACAGCCCCAAATCCCATGAATTGTGTTTCGCTTTAAGTAAACACGTTACCTACAAACATACCCGTAAGCCTGAAATACTCATTCGACGCAGTCTATAAATAATTATTACACAATTGTTATTAACCAACGAAAACTGGCATGTGTAGAATTACTTGACACCTAACATATATTGCATAATTTAAAGATCCCTCCTCAAATCGATATTTTGCTCGTCTCATTTCAAATTAATTTTGCGAAAATTTATTTTGCGGAAACCATCCACTGCAACATGCTAGCTCGTCTATGCAACGTTTGCATGCAGTGTTTGTGAAAACATCATATCCTCAATCCATGTTTACCTGTTTTGACATGCACGATTGTAGCGATATCCTTCAATATTTAATGGTGCTTAAGCCCTCCATGTATGTAAGCTTGCATGCATGTATGTGCTTACTAGAACAAACGAAGTCACTGTTATTTTTTATATAATTTATATAATTTTATATAATTTATATACTCACCAACACATGCAACCATGCACGGCTCACACACGTGGTGATACAATGGGGAGCGGGACTAGTTGGAACAGGGATAAGTTGAACCGAATTTGTTGTAATGTAATGCTTTTTCAACAGATTATTCCCAAGTAGAACTTGAGGACAGGATGTAACGTTAGTGAAGGATCAGTGTAGACTGGATAACAGAAAGTATTCATTTTCACAGAGGACAATAAATGAATGAAACCAATTATCTACAAACTGTGTAAATAATAGCAACGTGAATATGTTTAAAAACACAACTGAGATATATCTCAGACGAGCGGGTTACACTTAGATGAAAATGATGGACTCTCAATAAGACAACGTCTTCCCTTGTCCCCTGGGTGTTTGCTTTGGATGGCAATCTTGTTAAATATTGTTAAAACAAATATGCACCTTCACCCATGTTCGCAAGTGTTATGGCGTTGGCGCAGTTGGTTGGAAAATCTATCTTCAAGCAACTAATATCATGACAAGTGTCCTCTACTTCATCTGCTCTGCAATTATGTCAGCTAGCAGGAGAATCAGCAGAATGACGGATGCACTCACCTCTATAGTAAACCGCTACGACCACAATGGCTAGGACGAGCACGAAAACGAATAATCCTATGTAGAGTCCGAGTTTGCCCCGTCCGAAATAGCGCAGCCTCTTCTGCATGCGTTCAACGTCTTTCTGGTACCACGGCCCCTTGTCAGCGGCGACTTCTTCGGGCGTCTTCTCAATGGAGACCGAGCTTTCCTCGGGAGTTTTCTTATTATTCGTGTAGACCATCGTCGTCGTCCTCTTCATGGATGCTCGCGGCGTCGTCGCCCCAGCATTGCCGTTGACCAGACCAAGGCCGTTCGGCTGGCTGTTGACGCGAGAGATGACTGACGCCTGACGGGAGATAACTGACGGCTGACGGGAGATGACAGACGCCTGACGGGAGATGACGGACGCCTGACGGGAGATGGCCGACGGTTGACGGGTGAGGGCGGTGTTTCGCCGGTCGTAATAGTCGACGGAGTTGGTCGAGTCGAGGAGACGTGGCTTGCTCTCGGTGCGCGTCATCCGGGCAGCTGGGACTGGGACTGGCGCCGGTGCTGGTGCAGGCAAACGCTCGTACGTCGTCGCCGAGTGGTAGCGCGTAGAAATGCGGGCGTCGCGGAAACCGTTTGCCTGACGCAGATTGTCGACGGACAGAACCGACGGGCTGCGGTGGATTGATTGCGCAGACGCACTGCGCTGCATCCGGCCGCGATCCGCATCGCGTTCCCTCGGCCGTTCGCGATCCCTGTCCCGATCTCTCTCCCGGTCTCGATCCCGTTCTCGCTCCCGTTCATATTCCCGGGGGCGGATGGAATAGCGTTCGCGATACCTTTTGTCTTGGTCGCGATCCCGACTTTCTCTGTCGCTGTCTTTGCCTTCGCGTTTCCGATCCCGATCCCGTTCCCTGTCGCGGTCGGCTTCCCGTCGTCTCTCCCTCCGAGGCGTGCCGCGACTCGGGCTGTCTTTCTCCGTGGCGTGCACCTCGACCGCGTCCTACAACAACACCAGCGATGCAACCAGAACAGAACCAGAACGACAACGATGACAGCTACGATAAATACGACAACGACAACAACGACAACGACAACGACGAAAAAGACGACAATGACGACAAATAAGACAACGACTACAAAGACGACAAAGACGATAACGACGACAACGACGACAAAAACGACAACGACGACAAAGACGACAACGACGACATATAAGACAACGACGACAATGACGACACATAAGACAACGACGACAAAGACGACAAATAAGACAACGACGACAAAGACGACAAAGACGACAACGACGACAAATAAGACAACGACGACAAAACGCCAAAAACGACAAAGACGACAAAGAAGACAACGACAACAAAAACGACAACGACGACAAATAAGACAACGACGACAAAGACGATAATGACGACAAAGACGACAACAACAACAACGACGACAACAATGACAACGACGTATGTTACCTTTGTCGTTTGATGCAACAGGTAACGCACGCACACACACGCACACACACACGCACACATGCACACATATACACAATCACGCATGCACACACACGCACGCACGCGCGCGCACACTCACTGTGACAGTAAATCAGTGTAATTATCTGTATTACAGATGTTTTTGCTAAGCGGTTTAGGACAACGCGAGGAATGGACCATAATGCAGTATCCGCCTCTATTCGATGTTTTTTCAAACATGATATGGCTAAAGTACAAAAGGTTGACCAGAATTGTTTGTATAAAGAAGGTGGTCCATTGCGAAGGCCGAGCGAGAAAAATAACTACATAAGAGGGATGTCACTGATTGCTTTTCCAGAGAGACCAGAACAGTCGGCGTACTTCATTAACTACGGGAATACGTGTCAGCTAGACAGTCAGATACGCTTAATATTAATCGCAAAAAAATTGTCTTTTTACATTGTTGGATTTTGTACAGGTAGTATTGTTTCCGAACATCCCGTCTATGTCCATCTTTATAATTATGTTGCCGATCCTGACTGTAGTACCGGCAATAGAAGTATGTGTTTGCCAAGGTGTCATCGACGACATGTGAAGCCGTTTTGGGCGTTCGCAAGTAACGGTCCCGTTGACGTTGTTGTAAAAACATATATCAATATCGCATGACAAATGCATGATATAATATGATGGGTACATTCGAGTGCACATGTTACTCAAATGACACTAGTAAACGCTCCATACAAGTGTTTACTGAGAAGAAACCATACTATAATTAGTACAACGAATCCTGCTATTTGTTTGTTTGGTGATTGGTATGTAATGGTTTAATTGTGTGTTCAAACTTATATTGAATAAATCGGCTTGCATATATGACAGGTTAATATGTTTTGTCATGCAGAAGAAAACAGAAAGATAGACATCAATGCAAACAGACAGGCTGGCTGGCAGACAGGCAGACAGGCAGACATACACAAAGAGACAGAGGCTGTATATACATAAACTGATTTCTGATCGTCTGACGTGTTCTTGTGGATGAAACGATCATACAGAACACATTGAAGGCATTGATGTGTATAATAAACACATCATCCATATCTGAAAGCAAACTGGTCCCAATATAATTACACATCTAAAAACTACCACATATGTAAGCTGCGGCGATTTTTCCCCTTTAGACTTCTTCGTGGAAAATTTAGACTACGGTTTGATGTCGCAAGAGGATAGGCGAACCAGGTCGACAAAGACCACTATTAACATTATCGAGCATTTTCTCTGTGGACCTAGTTCTTTTTTTAGCAAGGAAGATGAAATGTCGTGTTCTTTCTAGAAAGAAAACTACATGTGCATTACATTTAATGATGTGAAGTTTAGACATGCAAATAGCGAACAGTCAGACCGGCGTATGTGTGAAACCGACTTACCGGTCCAAGGACGTGTTTTGTCTGGTGTCTACTAGCCATTTAATGTTGTGTTTCTTTCTCGACCGTCAACTGCCAGCATTTGCCTGTCTGCGCCGAAGAGCGTCTGAGCGCAGCTTGGTTGAACGACAGTAGCTGACACTTGAGTCGGTCGGCCGACGCCCCTTCACAGTCCGATGACGTGTAACGTGGCACGTCACGGGTGGACGCACACGCGCGCGGCTGGACTCGTGGCTCCTCCTGGCCGACTGGGTGACTCCAGTAACACTACTTCCGCCATAGCTGGCAACCAGCTGCAATACCAACAAAACCAGTTCATCCGATGGGGTCAGGTCACAGTTACTCTTCCGGAAATGTAAAACAGTCGAATGTAGTACTCTGAAGCGAAACAAAAGTCATGGTTTTGGGGCTATGCACCTAAAAGAGATAATAAAAACTAACCGTGTCCAACTAAAATCAAGAATATCACGCCAGTTTACTCAGAATGTATTCTAAGAGTGGGAGATTCCGGTCATTTTCTCAGTTTTGTAAACAAAGACCAAAATATATCACATAACTTGAACTGGAACACAAAAGAATGGCCATAATAATCCAAAACCTTTTCCTTTAAAATGGTCAATTTAGCCCATGTAAGTTTTTGGCCTAGAACTGTATTCAGTCAATGTTGGAATTTTCGAAATGTCGACAATGAGATGGTGCAGTATGAAGCGGATTTGACACTGCATAGGTATTTTGGTGGCGACATTCCGCGCGTTTGCTACATGATTAGAAAAGATGGAGGTAAGTCATTTTGACGAGAAACTTGTTCAGCATAATCAATGATATCATGGCAGTGGCTGTGATGAATCAATGATATCATGGCTGTGGCTGTGATGAATCAATGATATCATGGCTGTGGCTGTGAAAAACGTACGTAGACAGGGAGTGCTGATTGACGCTTCACCTAGTGGAGAATAGCTTTCCGCAGCAAACATATATATGTGGTCCTCTTCTAGCGTGAAATATATTGGTACAGGACCGAATATTTTTTCTATAATATTCTTCCATTTGTGACACACTTCTGAACAATGTTCTCTTGAAGATTGACTACTAGCAGAGTACCCTTTAATGCAAGCTGCTAAACCGTCAATGCAATTATGTTGAAATGATTAGTTTGACACGTCCAAACTTGTTTTTACCTTGGTAAAAATTTTCATCATCTTATCAAGGCGACTTTATCAGTACTAATGACATTCTGGTCGTATGACGTCACCGTGCACGTGAGGAATTTCGTAATTCCCCTCGTCTCGGTTGATCGTTGCCTTGTGTATCCATATGGCCTCTTTCACGTGTCATCTCGTTCTGTGTGACTCCATTACTCTCTCGCAGTCTGTGAGATGATTTTCGGTGGTTGTGTGGTCTGTGATGAGGGACATGTTGGTGGGTGGCACTGAATACTGATAGCTGTTGTTGTTACCTGGGAATCATGGGTCGCTCAACTAACTAAGTGGCTCAACTAGCATTGCCTTCCTCGCTTTTCATATGCTATGTTTGCGATGTGACATCTCGCAAATATGATCATAATGTTATTTAATAATTACGTTTTGGCCATTATAATTACAGTATAATTGACTTATATCCTAATAGTTGCTTTCCTTCACGTGATTTTACACTAGCCAATTGTTGTAATGTATCCCTGTTTTCAAACAGTATATTTCGCTTACTCTACTTAATATTGTCCGATGTCGCCACCGATCATAAGCGATGTGCAAATGTAATCGGTCCGTCACAAATAACTACGCCCATATATGTCAACGCATCAATCTGAGTCTCCGTGAAATCGCCGTTAGGTGTGAACGGCCCTTTTGAAACAATGTTTCTGATTTTATTGGAGTCATTTTGACAAATTGACAACACGTTAACGCATTCGTTGTGAACTTTGCGGATGCAATACATTAATGTAACATCAACTGATGGATCCATCAAGTTTGTCTATAATATAGGTCCGTCAATGTAACAAACATGGCCACCGCTGTCGGATATTCCGTCGAATTTTCCTTTGCATTTATGGCCCAAGCATTTGTGTTTGCGACACAGGCATCGTTGTTTCAGTTAGAATAGTATGTGGGAAAGTTTGACCTGGCATATGTATGCTGTCCACCTGTAAACATGCTTGCTAAAGCGAAGCTTAACGGAGGTCACGTACGTACTCAGGATTGTGACGTCAGACTCTGGATCAGTCAATAACAGTTTTAGTAGTGACGGTACCTATGAAGACACGTTTTGTCATGGACATTCCCAATATACTTCTGCATGTGCCTTTTCTATCGTGGACATTCCCGTTATTAATATTCCTCATTCTATTCATCGGTGACTTTCCCAATATAATAATAATAATAATAGTAGTAGTAATGATAGCACGTCTATACCGACATAAACAACAGCACTCGTGCAAAAAAATACTTCCAATATTTTTATTAGAACAGACAAATACAACATTCCATGTATCTGCAAATTGGATCGATATTGATATTCATAGGCCACTAATTTGTTCAATTAAGCAACACATAGAGGCCTAATATGATGGGTTGAGACGTCGCCCTTGGGTTAGGTCAGATGGAGTAGGTATACGACCCAACCAGTTTGCCTCGTTACCTTTTGAATCGTGTAGACTTGATTTCGTTGAAAACCCGGGAAATGCCCAAGTAATGTTTTCATTTAATAGATTCACTTGTAAATTAAATAGCAGACAGGGATGTTTGCACAACACCGACAATTATGCGTCGTTCAACATGGTTGATTTCGTGTCGTATTGTGGTCTCTCATGACTCAATCCGAACTTACTCGCTACTCAACTGCGAATGCGGTTCACATACTGTCACTTCAGTTATATATACTCTGATAATATACGGTTTTTGGAACATCAATTTGTAGTAGCATTCCCGGATGGTTCAACAAAAGTCCAATTATATTGCTGGCTATTTGTCGATTGCTCGCAGACATGAACAAAATACAAGATTTATCAAGATTGCCATCCAAGGCAAAGGCCCAGATGGCAAGTGGACAAGGAAGCCATTGGTTTATCGAGAGGTCGACATGTTTAATCTATGTGTAATCCGCCCTCCTGAGATGTGGCAACCTTGTTTTTAAACATATTCACGCTGCTAGCAGTTACACAATCTGCAGATAATTTGTTCCATCCATTGATGCTGGAAGATCCCAATACAGCAT
>OY759267.1:37558777-37678777 GCA_963662155.1 Lamellibrachia columna | reverse complement strand
AGTTTAAACATATTGACGCTGCTAGCATTTACACAATATGTTGATTTGGTTAATCAACTAGATCGGCTAGGCGTTGTTAGACAGTGCATACATGATAATGTAAACGGTCTTACATATATTTTGTCACGCAAGTCACATGACAAACTAACAGCAATCATCAGTAGTAAATTAGCATAAAAACAATAAGGCCAAAAGTCACTCCACGAAGTTTGATCTATTCTGAGATGTGTTCCTAATTTGTGTAGTATTCTTTGCCAGCGACACTACTACATGAATCGGTGCAGGAAAAACTCGACCGCTCTGGTTAAAGTGTGTTGCATCAGTACAATAATATATTACATGTTGTCAGTGACAACAAACCACTAAGTGTATGGCAACCCATTAATTAGTTACTAATTTTGCTTTGTGATGGCAACATCCTACAATAAGTTCTTACCTAATGATAGCATGATCAATGTTTATATAGGGCCCATATACATCTAGCAATATACGATAAAGACACTAATGTAGTCGCTGCCTTGCAAACTCAAACCCTGAGATTCAAATGTCTATACTAACGAGGTTTACAGTTGCCCGCCGTCTCTTTGTAGCCCGCTTGACAGCTGCACTTGCCCGAGTCACATGCGACGGCGAAGTTGAACTTCATCGTGGGGATGACTGGGTGGTAGTACGCTGTAACCGTTTAATTAGACAAATCACTGTAGAACAACTCAATATCCTATATGAATTTACTTCTGCGTTTATACTGAGACCGTTATGAAGTATAATAGTTTTATTTTAAGATTCACAAAGTTTATTTTTACTTTCACAAATTTATTTTTACATTCATAAATAGCAGCAGGATTGATAGTTCCGGGTGAAATTTATTTTAATACACAGCGGCAGGGAAAAGTCAATAGAATATGAAACTGTTATGAGAACAATCCACATATTAACTTATTTAAGTATACACGTAAATGAAACAAAACAATGCATTACTATTTATGTTTTTTTTTGCATCTAGCACATACAATTATCAAGCTACAATCAGTATTGACTGCCACAAAGCCTGCAGGTCGGCGGGCCTGCTTTCCTCAATCTTCCAGCAGATGCTCTTTTGGGCTCAGGTCTTGGCTCTTAGCCAAAAACTACATCACACCAATGCCAGAGTTCTCAAACAAATTGATGACTTTTCCGGCTTTCTGGCAAGGAGCATTGTCTTGCTGGAAGATAAAATGCTTCACTCTCTCCATTGAGCGCAGAAGCATTCATGTGATGATGCAACACTCGGACATGTTGTTCCAGCTTTATTGTGACTTCAGAAATATACAATTGGCCAAACCTGAGCTTCGACATGTCCTACTTCTCAAACCTGAGCTCAGACATGTCTAACTGCTCAAATCTGAGCTCCGACATGTCCTACTGCTCAAACCTGAGCTCCCACATGTCTAACTGCTCAAATCTGAGCTCCGACATGTCCTACTGCTCAAACCTGAGCTCCGACATGTCCTACTGCTCAAACCTGAGCTCAGACATGTCCTACTGCTCAAACCTGAGCTCAGACATGTCTAACTGCTCAAATCTGAGCTCCGACATGTCCTACTGCTCAAACCTGAGCTCCCACATGTCTAACTGCTCAAATCTGAGCTCCGACATGTCCTACTGCTCAAACCTGAGCTCCGACATGTCCTACTGCTCAAACCTGAGCTCAGACATGTCCTACTGCTCAAACCTGAGCTCCGACATGTCCTACTGCTCAAACCTGAGCTCAGACATGTCCTACTGCTCAAACCCGAGCTCCGACATGTCCTACTGCTCAAACCCGAGCTCCGACATGTCCTACTGCTCAAACCTGAGCTCCGACATGTCCTACTGCTCAAACCTGAGCTCCGACATGTCCTACTGCTCAAACCTGAGCTCCGACCTGTCCTACTGCTCAAACCTGAGCTCCGACATGTCCTACTGCTCAAACCCGAGCTCCGACATGTCCTACTGCTCAAATCCGAGCTCCGACATGTCCTACTGCTCAAACCTGAGCTCCGACATGTCCTACTGCTCAAATCCGAGCTCCGACATGTCCTACTGCTCAAACCTGAGCTCCGACATGTCCTACTGCTCAAATCCGAGCTCCGACAAGTCCTACTGCTCAAACCTGAGCTCCGACATGTCCTACTGCTCAAACCCGAGCTCCGACATGTCCTACTGCTCAAATCCGAGCTCCGACATGTCCTACTGCTCAAACCTGAGCTCCGACATGTCCTACTGCTCAAATCCGAGCTCCAACATGTCCTACTGCTCAAATCCGAGCTCCGACATGTCCTACTGTTCAAACCTGAGCTCCGACATGTCCTACTGCTCAAACCTGAGCTCCGACATGTCCTACTGCTCAAACCCGAGCTCCGACATGTCCTACTGCTCAAATCCGAGCTCCGACATGTCGTACTGCTCAAACCTGAGCTCCGACATGTCCTACTGCTCAAATCCGAGCTCCGACATGTCCTACTGCTCAAACCTGAGCTCCGACATGTCCTACTGCTCAAACCCGAGCTCCGACATGTCCTACTGCTCAAATCCGAGCTCCGACATGTCCTACTGCTCAAACCTGAGCTCCGACATGTCCTACTGCTCAAATCCGAGCTCCGACATGTCCTACTGCTCAAACCTGAGCTCCGACATGTCCTACTGCTCAAATCCGAGCTCCGACATATCCTACTGCTCAAATCCGAGCTCCGACATGTCCTACTGCTCAAATCCGAGCTCCGACATGTCCTACTGCTCAAACCTGAGCTCCGACATGTCCTACTGCTCAAATCCGAGCTCCGACATGTCCTACTGCTCAAACCTGAGCTCCGACATGTCCTACTGCTCAAACCTGAGCTCCGACATGTCCTACTGCTCAAATCCGAGCTCCGACATGTCCTACTGCTCAAACCTGAGCTCCGACATGTCCTACTGCTCAAACCTGAGCTCCGACATGTCCTACTGCTCAAATCCGAGCTCCGACATGTCCTACTGCTCAAACCTGAGCTCCGACATGTCCTACTGCTCAAATCCGAGTTCCGACCTGTCCTACTGTTCAAACCTGAGCTCCGACATGTCCTACTGCTCAAATCCGAGCTCCGACATGTCCTACTGCTCAAATCCGAGCTCCGACCTGTCCTACTGTTCAAACCTGAGCTCCGACATGTCCTACTGCTCAAACCTGAGCTCCGACATGTCCTACTGCTCAAATCCGAGCTCCGACATGTCCTACTGCTCAAACCTGAGCTCCGACATGTCCTACTGCTCAAACCTGAGCTCCGACATGTCCTACTGCTCAAATCCGAGCTCCGACATGTCCTACTGCTCAAACCTGAGCTCCGACATGTCCTACTGCTCAAACCCGAGCTCCGACATGTCCTACTGCTCAAATCCGAGCTCCGACATGTCCTACTGCTCAAACCTGAGCTCCGACATGTCCTACTGCTCAAACCCGAGCTCCAACATGTCCTACTGCTCAAACCTGAGCTCCGACATGTCCTACTGCTCAAATCCGAGCTCCGACATGTCCTACTGCTCAAACCTGAGCTCCGACATGTCCTACTGCTCAAATCCGAGCTCCGACATGTCCTACTGCTCAAACCTGAGCTCCGACATGTCCTACTGCTCAAATCCGAGCTCCGACATGTCCTACTGCTCAAACCTGAGCTCCGACATGTCCTACTGCTCAAACCTGAGCTCCGACATGTCCTACTGCTCAAATCCGAGCTCCGACATGTCCTACTGCTCAAACCTGAGCTCCGACATGTCCTACTGCTCAAACCTGAGCTCCGACATGTCCTACTGCTCAAATCCGAGCTCCGACATGTCCTACTGCTCAAATCCGAGCTCCGACATGTCCTACTGCTCAAACCTGAGCTCCGACATGTCCTACTGCTCAAATCCGAGCTCCGACATGTCCTACTGCTCAAATCCGAGCTCCGACCTGTCCTACTGTTCAAACCTGAGCTCCGACATGTCCTACTGCTCAAACCTGAGCTCCGACATGTCCTACTGCTCAAATCCGAGCTCCGACATGTCCTACTGCTCAAACCTGAGCTCCGACATGTCCTACTGCTCAAACCTGAGCTCCGACATGTCCTACTGCTCAAACCTGAGCTCCGACATGTCCTACTGCACAAACCTGAGCTCCGACATGTCCTACTGCTCAAACCTGAGCTCCGACCTGTCCTACTGTTCAAATCCGAGCTCCGACATGTCCTACTGCTCAAACCTGAGCTCCGACATGTCCTACTGCTCAAATCCGAGCTCCGACATGTCATACTGCTCAAACCTGAGCTCCGACATGTCCTACTGCTCAAACCTGAGCTCCGACATGTCCTACTGCTCAAATCCGAGCTCCGACATGTCCTACTGCTCAAACCTGAGCTCCGACATGTCCTACTGTTCAAACCTGAGCTCCGACATGTCCTACTGCTCAAATCCGAGCTCCGACATGTCCTACTGCTCAAATCCGAGCTCCGACCTGTCCTACTGTTCAAACCTGAGCTCCGACATGTCCTACTGCTCAAACCTGAGCTCCGACATGTCCTACTGCTCAAATCCGAGCTCCGACCTGTCCTACTGCTCAAATCCGAGCTCCGACATGTCCTACTGCTCAAATCCGAGCTCCGACATGTCCTACTGCTCAAATCCGAGCTCCGGCCTGTCCTACTGCTCAAATCCGAGCTCCGACATGTCCTACTGCTCAAATCCGAGCTCCGACCTGTCCTACTGTTCAAACCTGAGCTCCGACATGTCCTACTGCTCAAACCTGAGCTCCGACATGTCCTACTGCTCAAACCTGAGCTCCGACATGTCCTACTGCTAAAATCCGAGCTCCGACATGTCCTACTGCTCAAACCTGAGCTCCGACATGTCCTACTGCTCAAACCTGAGCTCCGACATGTCCTACTGCTCAAATCCGAGCTCCGACCTGTCCTACTGCTCAAATCCGAGCTCCGACATGTCCTACTGCTCAAATCCGAGCTCCGACCTGTCCTACTGCTCAAATCCGAGCTCCGACATGTCCTACTGCTCAAATCCGAGCTCCGACCTGTCCTACTGCTCAAATCCGAGCTCCGACATGTCCTACTGCTCAAATACGAGCTCCGACCTGTCCTACTGTTCAAACCTGAGCTCCGACATGTCCTACTGCTCAAACCTGAGCTCCGACATGTCCTACTGCTCAAATCCGAGCTCCGACATGTCCTACTGCTCAAATCCGAGCTCCGACATGTCCTACTGCTCAAACCTGAGCTCCGACATGTCCTACTGCTCAAATCCGAGCTCCGACATGTCCTACTGCTCAAATCCGAGCTCCGACCTGTCCTACTGTTCAAAACTGAGCTCCGACATGTCCTACTGCTCAAACCTGAGCTCCGACATGTCCTACTGCTCAAATCCGAGCTCCGACATGTCCTACTGTTCAAACCTGAGCTCCGACATGTCCTACTGCTCAAATCCGAGCTCCGACCTGTCCTACTGTTCAAACCTGAGCTCCGACATGTCCTACTGCTCAAATCCGAGCTCCGACATGTCCTACTGTTCAAACCTGAGCTCCGACATGTCCTACTGCTCAAACCTGAGCTCCGACATGTCCTACTGCTCAAACCTGAGCTCCGACATGTCCTACTGCTCAAACCTGAGCTCCGACATGTCCTACTGCTCAAATCCGAGCTCCGACATGTCCTACTGCTCAAACCTGAGCTCCGACATGTCCTACTGCTCAAACCCGAGCTCCAACATGTCCTAGTGCTCAAACTTGAGCTCCGACATGTCCTACTGCTCAACAGTTCAATTTCTGTGAATGGAGGCAAAATAAAGTCGTTTCCTAATATTTACCAAACACGTCATTGCCTTCTAGACACCCGCGCAATCTTGCCTTTTTCAAGTTTTTTATTATTTCGCGCAATCTTGCCTTTTTTAGTTTGTTTATTATTTTATATAATTGTACGCGCTAGATGCGTACATAACAATTACAATCAAATACGTTGACTTATTTCATTTATATTTTATACTTAAATTGCTTAATACATGGATTTTTGCACGACATCTTGCATGGTCACGTGACTTTTTACTGCCACTGCAAGTGGATAAACCTTATAGGTTATTTGTGTAAATGTTATCAATGATGATACCTGGAGGGCTGCTAACTATTCATGTAGAGGTAAAACGGTAAAGGTACGTTCTCTTGTAGCGCGGTTCCCAGTCCCTGGAGCTTTACACTTCACCCCCTGGCAGAGCTCTTCGTTCCAACACCAACCCGACTTCTCTGGGAAGCATTCAGCCACGATGCAATTACTGACACTCGTTTACGAAACGAAATTGCCCAAGATTCGAAACGGCAGCAAGAGGATTCGCAACCGGGCTCTCTCGATTGAGAGTCCGATGTTCTAACCACAACGCCACCGCGCCCGACAACACGTCTGACTCTGGACATTGCCTGCCTACCTTTACAGTCGGTCGGCGTCGAGCAAGACTCTCCGAGCGACTTGAGGTGCGTCTTCACACAGACCGTCTTGTCGGAGGTGGGCCGCGCAGTCAGGTCGCGGCACACGCACTCGCCGCGTTGACACAGGGCGCCCTCCGCGTCGCAGTGGCTGTCCACAAGGCACGAGTCTCCGAACAGCACGGCTGGAACACGCGGCACGAGTTCAGCCCATTACAGCTGGACGTATCCTTAGCAAAATCTATAGAATTGTATTAAAAAAATCTGTAAAATTTGAGAGAAATATAGAGAAATATACAGTATTTGTTTTTGAAAAACTATACAATGTTACAGATTATATAGAAATAATTTATGTTTACTCCAATTGTATATATATTTGCACAAACTATTATAGAATTCTACAGAGCATAGTAGAATATGTAGAATATAGAAAACTATACAATACTACAAATTCCATAGCTATGTTCGTAAAAATCCCATAGAATAGGAAGGAGGGAGGGAGGGAGGGAGGGAGGGAGGGAGGGAGGGAGGGAGGGAGGGACGGAGGGAGGGACGGACGGAGGGACGGAGGGAGGGAGGGAGGGAGGGAGGGAGGGAGGGAGGGAGGGAGGGAGGGACGGACGGACGGACGGACGGACGGACGGACGGACGGACGGACGGACGGACGGACGGACGGACGGACGGACGGACGGACGGACGGACGGAGGGAGGGAGGGAGGGAGGGAGGGAGGGAGGGAGGGAGGGAGGGAGGGAGGGAGGGAGGGAGGGAGGGAGGGAGGGAGGGAGGGAGGGAGGGTGGTGATGGCAGTGGTGATTATAGTGTAATAACGTATTGTCAGCGTTTGGTTTTCAACTATTATTTGCGCATAATACCACGCTGCCCAACTATTGCGCGAAAGCTGTTCGTTCACTAATTACATCACTGGAATCCCATCAATGTATACTGCAAGGAACTAAGGCAATTGTGACCTGATAAATTTCCCAAGCTTCGTTCTCAGCGACGGGATACATCATGATAAAATATTAGCTAGTGTTTTATTTCTCAACCTCATGATACACCATAATATATAATATCAGTCAGTGTTTTATTTATCAGGATACGCCAACATGCAACCGTGTGCACCCACCGAGTCGACATGACTTTCCCTTGAACAGGTACCACTTGCGACATTTGCAAACGCCCTTCACGCAGTCCCGTAGCTTATCGCAGTAGCTGAACGACAATGTACAGTCTTCGTCCCGTTCACACAGCTCTCCAACGCCAGCTCCTGAAACAGTTCACAGACCCACACTGGATTAGCCGCACATAGTCATCGATGTGTAGTATCACGTTTTATGCCTAAGCATTTATTGAGATTGAAATCTCAAATTAACGACTAAATTATAATTTAATCTAAGGTTGTCAACATTGAAACATTAGACAATATGGTTGTTTTGGCTCAAGACAGAAGAAGAAAATAAGAAAATAATACCTTAGTGTTCTATTGTGATAGGCATAATCTCTTGAAGATGTTTCGTGTTATAGATATAAACAATGGTACGTGTAAAAACCAGTCCAACCGACCGATTTTCAAATGTAAATCCGAATGCATTAGTCAAGTCAAGTAAAATTGTATTATCTAATATCAAACAATGGTGTATGAGATAAATATACATTACCCAGAGTACTTTCAAGTACTCATAAAATGTTTAAGTAATAAGAACAGTCAATGTTACCTAAGCTTAACAATTATGATTTTTTTATCAATTAACAAATTCTTATTAGTTCATATAAACTATGAATGTTAAACAATACAGAGAACTTGAAAGCATTAGCATGATTAATAAAATATATAGGCAGAAAATATATTTAAGATAAGATACGTTTTATTACCAAGTAGCAAGTACAAGGAATTCGTATTGTTGTGTTGTACTAAAAACAAACGAGAGTAATATAATAGATTGCAAAAGTTAATATATATATATATATATATATATATATATATATAAACGCGACATTGCAACTACGTGCCAGAGGCAAGACAGTTATGTTGGCTCTCCGTTTAAAAATCTCAGCGCTTGAGGATAGAAACTATTGTTGAATCGCGACGTTTTTAATTTTTATGCAACGGTAGCGCTTACCGGAGGGAAGGAGTCCAAAGAGATGGTTGGCTGGATGATATGCGTCTTATACAATACGCTTGGATTTGCGCAAACTGCGAGATCGATAAAGAGACCTGATGGACGGCATATTTAACCCGATTAGTTTAGAAGCGTTCTTCACGACTGGTTCAGTTTGATTAATTTCATCTTGGCTGGCGCGACCAAACCAGACAGTAATAGAAAATGGCAAGACACTTTCAATAACTGCGCGGTAGAAACGTGTTAATATTGCTTGAGATAAGCCGAATCGTTTGAGGTGTCTAAGGAAGGACATGCGTTTTTGTGCTTTTTTAATGATATCAATCGAGTTATTACACCAGGAAAGATCTTTTGAAATAGTCGAACCCAAAAATTTCGGTTGTAAGACTTCAGCACCGTCAATGAAAAGGGGGTGGATGGGTGTTTTCTTTTTGCGAAAATCAATGATCATTTCCTTCGTTTTGGATATGTTTAGTACCAGGTTGTTGTTCTTACACCAGCCAACCATTCTTTGAACTTCCTCTCTATACACAGACTCGTTATTTATTTGGCTTCTTAAAGTGTCACATTGAAACAATAGACGAAATTCATCCCCGATCTCATTTCTATTACACAGAGTACAATACCTTTCATTTCTATCAAGACAATAAAACCATCTGCCTGTTTTAATAGGTAATTTTCCGTTACCTAACCTAAATTGAGTAAAAATAATTCTTAATCTCTCCGGTAACAATGTCAAGTATGGTTCACACTCGAATACTTCTTTAAATATTATATAGGTAATACACTTATCATTGTGAAATACATTTGATGACCATGTTTGGAAATATTCGTCATGAAGTCTGATTTAAAGACAATTATTTAGCCATTTGTGATTGACAACATTAGGAAAGTGCCGAACTTTAGAAACACTACTTTCATAAAAAATATTTTGAACATCTTTTATCCAAGGTGATTTATACTCATTGATATTATTTAAGTTAATGTGTACATTATCACTGATAACTTTGAATGTTTTCCTTGTGCTACCTTAATCCATGAATTAGCCATCCTTTGCTTAATTTGTGTCACTAATAGTGGTCTGCCTAGTTCGCCATTTATCATCTAGGAGTAAATTTGTTGATATGTAATACCATTCTACATCATAATACCAAGTGAAGCTTTACAATGACGTCACAAATCTCATACCCCCCCCAATTCACAACCATATAAAAATTTGGTACAACAGTACGACCACAACTGACATTGAGAATTCCAAACGTAGCTTAGGAGATTTGATTGCGGTAGGGTCCTTTGTGGGTTTGCATCAGCTAACTTTGCTACTTATAATATGTTGAAATTGTCTTATATAAGTGTGTTGAAGGAGAGCAGACTCAGCCGATGTAAGTATTGCGGCATTGAATGCGTTGCAGCCGCCAAATCTTATTAGGGAACGCTGCTAGATAAAGAACAAAGAAAGGGGAAGCTATGCAACTGGACAGTAAGAAAGAAGTTGTGTGCTACATACAGACAATAACATACAATTGTGATAAATGGTAGGAGAGGAAAACATCTGTACGTTTTTCTTTTCAATTGGATTCGACTGCAACAATATTTGTCATCAATAATTGACTGCGTCATTAAAACTATTTCTGATTTTAATGTGTTTTCCCATTAAACCTAAATCACTGTAGCTATCAATGTCAATGAAAACTAATTACGAATTGAAATCCTGTTTTGACATGTCCACAAATTTACGTAAAACGTCATTATGGTGGGTGTAGCAAAGTGTTAATATTCTAATCAACTATTCCACTTATCTTCAAAATATGTTCAGGAGTTGTGTATGAGATGCTACTCCATCAAATGAGATGCCACTCCATCAAATGGCACCATGGCACCACTTTCTCCAAAATTCATTTTGTCACTCCAAGTCACACATTTGGGCACGAACTATGTAGGTTTAGTCATGAAGCTTCATTTGATCATAGTATATGAGCTATATGATACATGGTGAAACAGAACATGGGGTCATTTCAAAATGTAGATACAGCACCAACAAATCACACAATTGTGTAAGTATTAAAAACAATTTTTCTACTCAGTATCTATTTACAAGGTTTTGTATATACATAATTTCCGATACGCACACAAATAGTGCACTTTAAAAAAATTTGAACACCACACCGCGACTAAGAATCATTGGATTAGATTGAACGAACCCCCCCCCCTCCAGGGAATAAGAGTTAACGTGGAACTGACCTGATTCCAGAGCATCCCTCAAAGATACACAACCACGTTTTATCTCATCACGCCTTGCTTGATGCGTGATAGAACACTGTTTTCTTTAAGTGTAATTTATTTATAAGAATGTCATTCATGACCTAACAGTATCACGTTACAATATAACATTTAAATGCTTGTATATCAAGTATCTTTTTTAATCAAACTAATGGCATACATAGTATGAAGAAATATAACAACAACGAATTAAAAACAAGCACGTACATAAGCACCCATATTCAAGCTCAACACGCACAAAAATGCAGTGAATTATTTAGACTATTTTAATGGAAATACAGCTATTAAATATGCAATATGCATAATTGTCATAGGGGCTATGATGGTCGAAATTGAAACTACCAAGCAATTATCTTATTATAACCTTCCTATCATATGTATCTGTATAGCCAGGGGTTTACATTTGCAACAATATCACACTTCGCTTAGTAGCATGAAAATAACAGTTACATAAAATTGGGTTAGCAATAGGCTAACGCGTCACCTGTTCTACAAGTACCATATCTATTTGGTTGCATTTTGTCGTGTCAATGATCAATTTGATTTAGACATCCCAAACAATAAATGCCAAACCCGAAATATAGCATGACCTTTGTTCCTAAAAGAAATTCCGGTTTATGTTTTTTACAATACTGTTATTAGTATGTACGTTGTGATGTTTTGATGTGTCTACTTTGGGCCAGTATAGCCTATGGTGTTTGTCACTGGTATGGATTTCACCGAGATGCGCGTAACTAGTCTTACTTGAATCTTGAGAAGTGCAGAATAATCATCTTGCATCGAGTAGTATTCCTGCCTGTCAATGGTACCTTCGCAGTCATACAAAAAGAAACCGTCGTACAAATTACCATCCACTGACACGTACCTTCGGTTTCACGCAGTAGAACCAACAGAAGCAGCGCCACGCCGTGGAACAGCAGCAATTTCTATCAAACAAACAGTTCAACTGTCAGCAATGAACCCTTGTGTGCTAGCAACAATATATGTCATGCTGGATGCCGTCGTTTCTTAGTTGTGTCTACGCGCTACAAGAATGCTTTCTATCTAAAATGGCAGCAAATAGTACAACATTTCGCAAACAGGAACACAGTTGGAGTGTGGCCGTAGATTGTTACCGCATTTCACTGACATCACAGAGGAAGTGGACATAACTACGGGGTGGCCTCGGAAGCAGCAGCCGGAACACATGATGCGTGTCCGGGGACATACAGTGGACATAGTAATTGGTACAACGAATAAGAAAACTGATCACAAATGTAGGCACCCTCAATAAAGAACGACACCGTTAGCTTCACTGAGCTGTACAAAACAGTGAACTATATATATATATATATATATATATATATATATACATACATACATACATACATACATACATACATACATACATACATACATACATACATACATACATACATACATACATACATACATATATATATATATATATCATCTAACATTCTTAATGCTATTTGTTCATATAAAAACACCGTTGAAGATTGAACGTTTTCCACAACGAGCGACGCTCGACAGGACGAGCACTGTGAAAGCGGCATATCTTACCATAGTCACGGCGAACGTCTGTGCTAATTTTTACAACGTGTTTCTGGAGTTGAGAATCTACCACCACGGACGGAGTCAAGAGCCACTCCCGCAACGTCTGCCGTACTGTTACAACGTCTATATTATGCCGCTGTTATAAGGACGACCGTCTACACAAACTGTTTGTGAACATCAGCGACGGACGTGAAACGATGCCAATCAAATGCGTCCGCAGGAATTATGCGAATAAACACGAAATGGTCGACTCCATAACGCCGTTGGCGCGACTCTTCGTTGTTTGCACGTGCCGTGATTAGTTCTTTTATTGTTCTGTCCGACCGTTTTAGATTTCCAACGACGGTAATAACGTATGTGAATACAATATACCAACGACCAACCACGGATTGTTATCGTTACCCAAGCGCCCATCCCCGCAAGCCAGTGGTGATAATAGTATATCTTGTGATAATATGATATTCTGTACACTGTACGGAAGTGCACCAAATCATGTGTGCTTCGTCCCACTTGCTGTCTCTGTCGACGTGTTCATGGTAACCAGACGGCTGAGACGCGCTCGCGCCTAAACTTCAAAGAGCTTTTCCAGGAAATGCTTATCATTACCCGTCCGACCAACGACGACGGGTCCACATCCACCTAAAAATCCCGTATGCCGGCCTTGTAAATTCCAGTAAGTAGTCCCATTGGTTAACACACAAACTGAGAAATCGGTGTTTCAACGGGTCGATCTGCCAGGGGTACTGACGTAAGCCTAGTAAGAAACCCCTGGCGGTGACGTTGCAAGCGCCTACCTGCGTCTCGAACGCTGCTGACGCTGAAAGCGCCATCAACCATGCTTACATCATGTTTATATGCTGCATGTCCAACAAAACAGAATATTGCAACGAAATACATACGTAATTCCACGTGTATAAATTGAGTACTACACAGGTAAGCACAAATTGCGTACATTCGTGTATATATACGAAGCGAGAACATCATTACCTAAGGATACCCTACCAACTCATCAAAGTATAATTATTGTGGTGATCGCGTGTCAGTAGATTTAGTCATGTTTGTTTCCTGACCGTATCGTGAATACCTTAAATGCACACGTGAAAATTATACGAAAAATAAATCCGTCTCCGTCTGGCAATGCATTGGGATTTCAGTTGATTTGATATGGTGACGTGGGTATTGGGGCAGTCTAGTTTAACTCATTAAACGGGGCGCCAATAAAGGGTTTTCATTGGCTCTTGGCATGGTCTGGGGTAAAAAATTATCACTAGGTCAATGAAAAACAGCCAACCACGGGCAACGAAAAAGGCACATTTGAACTTCATTTGCCCAATCAGGTTTTGATAGCTGTGTGATACACCACCACCTGCTCATGGTAAATGGTCTGCCTCTTCCAGCCATGCAGTGGTCCATAAAAGCATAAACAGTTGAATAAAGGTATACAAACGAAACCAAAAGTGCACAGATCGTGTGTGTATACGAAACCAAAAGTACACAGTTCGTGTGTGTACACGATTCTGGATCTAGCTGTAATGGCTTTGCAAACACATTACCACCGACGTTCACGAGCTATGGACAATACACTTCCTTCCACAATTAAAGCGTTGACACCGGACTAAATCAAACAGCTCTGATGCGAACACCATAATGTTGTGTAGACATGTGTTGGTCAGTAAGGATATCACACCAGGCTATATGTAGAGGCGGTAAATATACGAACGGTGTATGTTGCTGGGGTATAGTTTAGATAATTTTTCTGTAGATGTGACACTGCATTCCATTATGCGCACATGATGCGAGCACCCAACCCAAGAGGGTCTGCCACAAAATCGAGAAAGTTCATCGACGTGACACCACGCTAGTTCGATCACTGAAAGACAAATCATACGAGCAGCGTCTGAAGGCACCGACATTTCGATCGCTCCACCACAGACGTCGACGTGCCGACGTGATAAAGGCGTATAAAATAAAGACACCAGAGGTCACAGTGTCTAAGAGACGTGATACGTCACAGCTCCGAATGAGCTGTTTCAGCTCCTAAATACTGGAAGTCGCTGCATGAGCATGTCAGCGCCACTCATCCCTGGACTGTTTCAAAAAGAGAACATGTACCGACACTGGGCCAAAGAACGCTATGCTCTACCATAGCCATGGTATATGGACATAATGAAAGCCACGTACATATTTGGAGAGAATTAACGAATTGATTAGCATGCAAGTTGAAATTACCAGAATGCCAACAGGCGACTGCCTACAAATTATCTACATCACGATGATGATGATAACTATACATTATATTTTATTTACAAACACTCTACATGCTTCCTCATTCACAGACAATTATTTGTTAATCTTAATGTAGTTACCGTCAAAAAATTAAATACGTAAACATGTATGCTGTCTGTAATGAATGGAACAAATTGTCTACAGATTGTGTAACTGCTAGCAGCGTGAATATGTTTAAAAACAAGGTTGACACATATCTCAGGAGGGCGGGTTATAAATAGATGAACATTGTTGGACTCTCGATAAGCCAATGGCTTCCTTGTCCACTTGCCATCTGGGCCTTTGGCTTGGATGGCAAATCTTGTTAATCAGACCAGTAGTTATTATAAAGCATTGACGCCTGGCTAAATCAAATAGCTCTGATGCGAACACCATAATGTTGTGTAGACATGTGTTGGACAGTAAAGATATCACACTAGGCTATATGTAGAGGCAGTAAATACACGAACGGTGTATGTTGCTGGGGTATAGTTTAGATAATGTTTCTGTAGGTGTGACACTGCATTCCATTATGCGCACATGATGCGAGCACCCAACCCAAGAGGGGCTGCCACGAAATCGAGAAAGTTCAGCGACGTGACACCAAGCTAGTTCGATCACTGAAAGACAAATCATACGTCTGAAGGCACCGACATTTCCATCGTTCCACCATATACGTAAATGCAAGTTAATTAATACTAACAAATAGTATATTTATTCATACAAACATATGATAGACATAGCCACACATTCATCATTGTTGTACTGCAATAACAAACCCTTCATTTGTTCAGAAATGCAGTCAATATCCACAAACACATTTGCCTAAACACATGTGCTATGCATACCATATACTCAATTTTAGTGTACCCAACCACATGTCTATTAATCGCAAAAAATCACACATGTGAGAAGTTATTTGGACTCAGTGTATCACACCCTCTCAGTGCACTACATTTATGTTATCTCAGTTAATTTTCTTATGTTTTGTGCAATCAATAAAGTGATCACATATCATCGAATATATGTATACTTCTTACCAGAAATTGTCTCCACCATTAAAACTAATAATATATATATATATATATATGTATATATATATATACATATATTATATTCTCCCTAACTGACACATAGAGGACTGAATAGAGTTGTTACTCGATTTCTCCTATATCATCAACATAACAAACTGTGGCGTAACCAGTCTTCAACAGGCTTATATACCGTTTTACAGTCTGACAGATGTCAAATGCAGTAAGAAACGCTGACGTCTCTAAGAAGCAGTATTCTGTCACAGGTAGCTGGTCCAAGCTGAATAGTAACATTGCAGTGAACAAACCATAGAGGTGTGTTATTGACAATGCATTTGATGGAACCACAGTCACAGTCAACACTGATACAGCAAACACATAAATCTCATTGGAATGACAAGAAAGTATTGATATGCGGCCATGTGTGACGTTATAGCTTGCTCTGGAAGAACTTCATAATGGCATTCATGCACTCGTCCGACTGCCAGCGTTCCACAAGTAAGGCACACTCTCGCTCGTTGGTTTTGTGCAGAATGTCTATTTCAGGTGCATGCAACAACTGCTTCGACAAGCGTAGACTCTGCAACAAATAACGACAGTCAGGAACATTGCTGTGTGGATCATACTCGATTATCAAACAATATTAATATTCATGCAAGAATTAAATAGGCAAAATAAGAACTAGTTAATATAAGATTCAGTGCAAAGTTGCAAATTATGTAAAGTTGTAGTGTTCTGAAATTGACTACTAAAATGCCAAGAAGCAACAAGTTACATTACGACCGTCATTTATATTTTATTAACATTTGTGCAACATTTGTACAAACATGCTGACAGACATACACTCAATCACAGAAAGTCAACCCTAGAACTGCTTAACATTTCCCCATAAGTTGAAGCCTTATGCTTATAGCTCAAGAACTATGTAGTTACATTAGTTTAGAACTATGCATTTGGCACAAAAATATTTTCAAAATTTTTATAATTATCCTGAGCAGAACAACAGAGCAGCCACATCATACAGATTTACTGTAAGCAATGCAGATTTTGGGGATTTGGGGTATACAGCCGTATCCGGTTTGACACGAATTTGATTCAAATGGGAAAATGGTGACAAAGTACATATTTTCTTGTGTCCATCAGACAAGTGTAAAATCTGAAAGACAAACTTATCTCAGTCCAAGCACAAATACTTTTAATGCTTGCCAGATTTCTGACAAAACATAGCAGATTTTGCTTGATGTGGGTATATATAGATAGATGGCGACACTCAATCAGAACAGGAATGCTATGACGATTAATCAATGAAAAACGGTATGCAGGTTTATACGGCATAATTTATAGTAAAACAATACAGACTTCAACAAAAATGTGGTCTGGTCTGAATTATGAAGTGACATGGCATATTGCTGTACCACAGCCAACACAACAAAGTCGACCTACATCTCTTGGCAGGCTAGCCAAGTCTCTGATGCGATTCCATGCTTCTTGCTGGAAGACGTGATGAGGAAAGACCTCGGTGACGATGCCAAGTTGACAGGCCACTTGTGCAGTCAGTCGCTGGTTGAACAACAACAGCTGACTCGCCTACACAGGGAGAAGACAGACCTTAGCATTAGTGCAGTGTTAATTACCTTTGAGTTATTTGGCTTTTTTCAAGGGAGTAACACAAGTTTTTTAATTTATGGATATTTCAATAATTCATTCATCATTAAAATCAAGGCAAGGATTAGATTGGGTGTTGCTCATGACCTGTGATGTGCTCTAGCTTGCATCCCAAAGCTGACGAAGAAGCTACTTCAACTATCACACTGATACTTTCATCTGAAATGTAATGTTTGTCATGTGTTTGATATTACTTAAGATAGGCCAGTGGTGTCAAGGGATAATAATTATTCATATTCGTTTTTTTAAGTTAAGGTTAAATTTTAATAACAATTTATCAAAATGACGAGAATAAAATAACGTTGTAATTTTCCTAATTTTCCCTTCCCCGTGTTGTTGGCTAACTTAAGGGGTAACAGCGCCACTGATTTATTGAACGTGGACTCCAGCGACTTAATTTATTCGTTTGCAAAATTAGTGTTTTCTTACCTGGGCATACCCCATGATCTTTGGGAAAAGGTAGGAAGAGCACCCTTCGGGAGACTGCCCCAGAGACGTAAATGGAGACCAGAAGGTCGCCTGGACAAGAACATCAACATGATGGTTCAAAACATGCATTAATGATAGTAATAATGTTGACAAAATAGCTAAATATAAATCTAGTAATTATTTTAATACCAGAAGGTCGCCTGGTCAAGAACATCAACATGATGGTTCAAAACATGCATTAATGATAGTAATGATGTTGACAAAATAGCTAACTATAAATCTAGTAATTATTTTATTGCTTTGTTTATCACCTTCAATTATAATCAGTCAATGAATGTCTACTACTATTACTACTACTACTGCTACTACTGCTAATAACAAATTCTAATAATGTGTACTATGCACATAATGGGGACACTATTACAAAGGCATCATCATAAGTTTGCATAGAACATAAATAAAACTAAATATAAATAAGCTAACAATGGTAATTAATAGTAATGTCATGCAGAATATGTTATTCAAGTCTTATAATCCTGAAATATTTCTTTAAAATAACTACAGATATACTATCCAAAAAGTAAAAACATACTACAGAATGTCCAAAAATATTGATGGTATTATTTAGTGAGGATGCCTTCTTAATATTGATTATTGATCACAGTGAAACCGGCAAATGACGTTTATGAGCAAACGCACTTACCTGATCAGTGGCATAGACAAGGTCAAAGAGACCAAGTGTTGTCACGGATATGCCAACTGCCGGACCATTCACTAAGGCAACAAGTGGCTTGGGGAAATCAATGAAAGCATCAACATATTCCCTAAAAATAAAAAACAATATAATATTTCAAGATGGCCACCAGTACTATGCTGACATCTGTCGTAGATGTGTTTAGTAATATGAACCTCTGTTGTTTCTTCATTGCTGCTAAATCTGTAATAAAATACTGAACAAACACTCATTCGGTTCCTAAATCATGATGTAGGATACTGAATCCCCACACACAGTACTCGAGGTGGGAATATAACCAGTTTACTAAGCATTAGTAAATGTTTTTTTGTTTTTTATATGAGTTTGTTCCCAATAAAAATGTCAAACAAAATATCATTTTGTTCAAATAAATGATCAGTTATTCAATCGAGTTATTGTGTCTAATGACCAACAAGAACAAAGACAATGACTATGAGTAGATTGTGACACAAAATTTGGTGGCTGAACTCTGAGTATGTTTCTTTAAATATTTAGTCATTGTGCAGAAATATTAAAGTAGGTGTGACATTCCAGATAGTGCTGCCATCTACTGAAAGATGTATCAACTGCCAGAGTACAAATAAACTGTTGATTAAGAATAATACAACTCAAGTCAATCACTGACAGTTGGAGGGGGATATTTAATTAATATTAAGTATGATGTCTAACATAATAAACAATCTTTGTCTCACTGGTGCAAGGAAGTTTATTTAACATCTCTTTGGACCATGTTACATCTCCTGAAACAGGCAGCATTAATGCCCATGTTAGTTACAACAAAGTGCAAGTGCAGGTGTGTAATTGCAGGCAATGTCTCAGATGATATAATATACTGTACATTGCTCCATCATCTTCCATGATCATGCTCGTTTAATGATACATTAAGACTACATAGACAATGTCGCCCTCTATTGGACAGTTGGACAATGACCTGGTGAGTCATGTAGTTCACTTGTAGCTAATAACACGTGGCACGTTGTGGGTGGCTGATCATGTTTGACAACTTATGGAATTTTTGTACTGCATTCGACGACCTAACAAGCATACAGTGTGCTTGAAAAAAAATTGGGCCATGGGAATATGTCAAGGAATCTGTTCTTATAAGCATACACCAAAATGTGTTTCTCTAGACAATAAGGTAACTGTTTAACACTAGTGGTATCATTTTGTGACTATTGTAGAACAACTGAAAAGTGGTGCCAACTGTTTAACACCAGATGGCACCACTTTTCAGTTGTTCCACACTAGTCAAATTACAATAATTGTGCTGCCTAGTTTAACAACCCCATAAGTCCATTTGTTGGAAATTTATTTGTATTTGATCAACAGGTGTCGCTACTATCTATCTGTACTGCCACATACTAATATTAATGATTTCATGCACCTAAGTCCTGTTATCCTCGTTTTACTGGGTGCCCTGAATGGCAAAATTCACTGGGTGAACAACCTCTTAACCGACCCACCATGACATGCAACTATGGAACTATTTCTGAAGATGAAAGAAAATCCATGTTTACAGACTTTTGGGTACTGGGTAGCTATAACCTGCAAAATGCTCATCTGTTTGTTTCGTTTTTTTATATACGAAGCACGTTAACCATGGAATATACCGTTCAAACTTTGAATGCGTTTTTCTCCCATATTACAAATATGGACTTAGGGGGTTGTTGAACTAGGCAGCACAATTATGGATCCTGCTGATTAAAAAGGGGGTCTACGCTAATTATGGCATGTACACTTAATAGGTCGAATACGGTATGTACCAATATTTCCATGTTTGTTTTACTTGTTGACAACTGTTACGTATGTTACATACATGAGTACACCAGTACCTGATAAGTGTTGACAACTGTTACGTATGTTACATACATCAGTACACCAGTACCTGATAAGTGTTCCTCCTTTCTTTGCCATCACTGGAATGTCTTGAGGAGAAATGTTTTACTTGTTGACAACTGTTACGTATGTTACATACATCAGTACACCAGTACCTGATAAGCGTTCCTCCTTTCTTTGCCATCACTGGAATGTCTTGAGGAGAAATGTCTGTAAAATTACTGAGATCGTTGCCGCTGCAGTAATAGTCTCCAGCCCCTACAACAACACGGTATAAATCATGCCATTGGCCCATGTCAGTAAATGAATCACATAACAGCACATCCCTATCACCTGAAGATCACAAGAAATCAAGATATAGTGGTTAAATTAAATATTCACCGACACTTCCATGACCAACATCTATTTTTCCTAGTATAGTGTACGAACATATTTTTGACTGCTTTTCAGTTTTCTCTTGTATGCTAAGTTCTTTTCTAATATAAAATTAACATCGCTACAAAAACATGCTTAATTTGATGATGTAACAAACAAATACCAGCTGATCACTTTCAAATAAATTCTTTTATAAATGTCTTTATAAAAGTTGAAAACTTCCCCCACACTTTATTTTGACCATTTATAACATTCCCTGATGTTTGTCTTTCCCCAAATCTTATGGACTTGATATTGGTAATATATACAGTGCTATAAACCCGGCAGAAAAAAGAAAACAATTCCATAGCTAGTGTGGCATCAATTTGCGTTTCACCGTCATCAGAAGACTTACCTTGTTAACAGTGCTTACACTCCTTAGCTCCTTGGCATATTCATCCATCGGTTGACAATTTTATTATTGTATACTGATTTCAAGGTCGCCTAACCTTTTCATTTTGATCCACCTCAGGTTTCCAACGATTTAGATTCAGGCGCAATAGAATTTTTTGCATTATTATTGTCAGAATCAGAAATAAATTAATTTGATCCGAACTGTACACGCATTCAATAATAATATATCAGTATATAAGTGTATGTTATAAAATATTACTGTATACAGAGAGGATCATGGAGACTCCCACAAAGACTTAATAAAAGTCGCTACCGTAGGAGCTACCCATCGTATTCTTTTATTTTAGTTTCTGAAGTCCATCGTCTATGAATACCTGGATTGTTGTGTTTTATTATACAGCTGTGATGTATATTCATAGTATGTAGTGACGTGAGAAAGTGAAAATGTATTTATAGTGTTTGAGTGTAGCTAACATCATCGTTGTTGATTGCGCATATATGTACAGGTATAACAGTTGATGATTGTGCACGTTTTTGTAATTCTGAATTATATGATACTTTGCATAATTTATGAAACCCTGTAAGCTGTGTGTATAAAGTTTGTCTTTCAAATTTTGAGAGGCATTGTTAATAGTATTTGGTAAACTGTATTCAAGACATTGTTTTGCAAATGTATGCTTTGTACCATAAATGTGAATTTTATTTTAGTTGCATGTGCTATGACCATGAATCTTGGTGTTTATTGCTATCTGCCAATATTGTAGCTATGTAGGTAATTTATTATGTATACATTTATAATAAAAAATTTATTTTTGAAGGGTTAGCATATCATTCACTTTTAGTAAGTTTAGTTTTTTAAATAGCGGATCAGTATGTGAATTGAAATTACTCAACGTTATTATTCGTATAGCCCTTTTCTGAAGTTGATTAATTCTTTGACAGTGTAACCCCCAGTCATTAAACAATAATTTTTATGTGGTACTAATAACATGTTGTATAGCATAATTTTAATTCTCATAGGCAGTACTAGTTTAAGTCTGTTTAGTGTACCGACTATTCTAGAACATTTGTTTGATATAGTTTCAGAGTGTTTTTTCCAATTTAGTTGTGTATCTAAGGTTAATCCCAAGACATTAAAATCATCAAGCTTTGTTATTATATTATTTATTTTAGGGACAGGTGTTTTAAAAAACCATGAATTTGGATTTAGTAATGTTAATGGAAAGTTTGTTTACCATTCATTAATTGTGTAGAGTCAAACGCTTTAAAGAGATCAAGGAATATACTGAACAGTACCTCATGCATTAGTATCCATTTCGTTTGTTATTCTGTCTATCAGTCCTAAGGCTGCGTATTCAGTCGAGTGACCAGAGCAGAAGCCATATTGATTTTTTGCCAGACTTTTGCCCAGACCAAACATTAGAAAGCTGCTACATTGTCATAATCATCCAAATCTACCTTAATTTGACACTTACCAGTAAGCACTGTCAGACGTGTGCTGTCAGTTCCGGCCACTTTCAATGCATCCATGATAGCCGTATACATCTGTAGATAAATACTGGACATCAAATGTTGCAACTACACAAATATAACACCACCAATACACACTGGAACTTGAATGCAAGAAAAAGTCTAATTTATGCTTCCATTATGTTTAGGTGAGTTGGCTATCAACAAGACCATCACTGAAGCTGAGCCACTCCAGTTTGACAAGAGATTATAATATTAATATTTTATATGTATTTTGTGAAGGTATGTTCCACAATTTAAAAAACAACGGTCAAAGGGTCATTAATTTTGTATTTTGCTTGTTTTGTATGACTGGTATCAGTGGGAGACGTGTGAATATTGTGTTCATGTGTCAAATTTTACCTCCATAGTCAGTGCGTTTTTCTTCTCTGGCCTGTTTATTTTGATGACGTGGATGTTGTCAACAACCGAAGTCATCACAAGTGTAGACATCTGCCCGCCAGTGACAGCCGTGTCCGCAGAACCAGCTGATGCTTCTTTAGAAACCAAGTCTTCCACTAGCTTCACATACCTCTCCTTGGCTGCATCCTGTGACAGGGTCACAAAACAGACCGTTCATACGACACATCCATCTGTAACAATAGCTTTATTACTTGAATGAACACCTAGAACAAGAAGATCACAGACAGCTCATGAGGAGGGCAGACCAAAGCATCAGGCTAGACAGAGTCTGACTAGAAAAAAAAAAAACAGTTGCCAATAAATCATTAATCCTTAAATTGTACGTTTTGCTCACCTGTGGAATATTGCCAACTGCCTTCCATGCTTCCCACTTGGCTTTTCCGACAAAGTCCATCATGCCAGGTTTGGGCACATCACATGTCCCTACAGTCGCCTGCAAACAGAAGACATTTTTCACTCAGCTATACCATTAGTATTTTGTGTAACATCGCTCAATTTGACGTGAAGTGTCTCAGAGTAAAACAATGCTGCTTCAAAATAACATTATCAAAATTGCCTGTATGATTAACAAATATGTAATAGACCGTTCCCATTATACCATCAAGGTAACTGGTGGATTATAATGGAAGGAAAAGATTCAGGTAAACAAACCACTACAGGCTACACAAATATGACAACAATAATATACACAAATATGACAAAACTAATACATTATAATCTACATTAAGCAGTGTGATGTTCTCAGAGTCTCACAAATCTTTAAGTTCCATTACAGTTCACCAGCTAGCATAGTGATAACTGGGAAGGGTCTATTGAACAATGTCACCGCCAGAGTAACTAATCTCAATTTATTTACTCCACAATCAAACACATGTTCACTATGGGCTACACTGTACCACTCAAGTGCCAACTGTGTATTGGTGGGGTATGTGACAGCACCTGCTTAAAGAGGGCATACAACTGCAACTTGACTTGATTGCCTGGGTCTTCCCTCAATGAATTCACCCTGTTTTGAGCCTCTTTGAATGAGCTACCGCTCTCTGATGTCACCGACATGTGCAGCTGGCAGGTGTTCTGCCTGAAAAGATGTACACTAAATAATTAATTTACAGGGTTCATGCAAGGAACTAATTAAAAAGATTTTCTCCCGACATAAATATAATTTCCCCCGACATAAATGACAAGTGTTTTTACAACAGCAACCCAGCTCCCCTACAGCCGTCCAATCCACCCTACAGCCGTCCAATCCAAATTACAGTCATCAAATCCACCTTACAGCTGTCTAATCAACCCTACAACCATCCGATCTCCCCCCTACAACCATCCGATCTCCCCCCTACAGTTGTCCAATCCAACCTACAGCTGTCCAATCCACCCTACAGTTGTCCAATCCACCTTACAGCTGTCTAATCCACCCTACAACCATCCAATCCACCCATACAGCTGTCCAATCTACCCTACAATCATCCAAACCACCACACAGTCGGTGTCAGCCGTCCAATCCACTCTACAATCATCCAATTCACCCTACAACCAGCCAATCCATCCTACAAACATCCAATCCATCCTACAGCCATCCAATCCACCCTACAGCCATCCAATCCACCCTACAGCCATCCAATCCACCATATATCCATACAATCCACCTTTTTTCTCAAATTCAAGTTAATAAATATAAAATAGCATTCTGCATAAGAGTTTTGGTGCTTCGGCACAAAAATAATTAACAAAAGTTTGCTAAGTCCATAGAATGCACTTCACATATGATAAAACATAAAAATTCACATATGATAAAACATAAAAATCCCATTAGGTAAAAATCCTGACCTTCCAATTAAATAATTAAAATGGCTCAATGCCCCCCCCCACCCAAATACGCCACTGGGCTGGGAAAGTAGAAAGGTGATAACAGGAACGGGGGACAAGTTAAAGAAGGAGACCAAGATGTGTAGATGGGGTGATTTATAGTTTTTCTCTATATGGGTTTCTACTTTGGCTAAGCAGCTATTTGTTGCTCTCCTCTCTGGGGATGGGTGCTGACACCAGGCACCAGAGGCAGTTCATAGGAACAGTGGCCAGCTGACAGCTGCTTGAGGGAGGAATTGCCATGGCCACCAACACTGTGTGGTGATATGTTGATGCCTTTGGCTCTTTGCACTACTGGAGGAGGTGTTAGCATATGCTACTATGAAAAGTTGTGAAACAGAATGGGAAAATTTACAAGAAAACCTGATAAATATGGCATAAATTTTAGAAACAGTGACAGGTATGCATGATGACGCTAGCAATGATGGTGATATGTTGATGCCTTTGGCTCTTTGCACTACTGGAGGAGGTGTTAGCATATGCTACTAAGAAAAGTTGTGAAACAGAATGGGAAAATTTACAAGAAAACCTGATAAACATGACATAAATTTTAGAAACAGTGACAGGTATGCATGATGACGCTAGCAATGCCAATGGTTGCCATGCCGGTCAGGTCGTGAACATCCCACCAAACAAAACCTAGTACACCAAAAATCAGCTTTAAAAAAGAAGACACTTGTAAATATGTACACTAGCATGTAGCACTATTCTTACAAATGGAAAGGAGACTTTACCACTAAAAATATACTCTTTTAATGCACAATGCCTAAGAAACAAATTTACACAACTTGAAGTTCTTATATCGGAGGAAGATCCAGATATTATTGCCATTACTGAAACATGGTTATCCTCAGACATTGCCAACTCAGAATTTACACCATCACATTATACATGCTTTAGAAAAGACCTAAGAATAAATTTTTGTACACCAGACACATACACACGCAGTGGAAAACAGGGGAGGAGTACTACTATTAATAAAGACCTTAGTTATGAAGAACGCCTGAAAGAAGGGTTGTGTTTTCCCAGGAAAAATGGTTTTGGACAGGGCAGTAGGAAAAACCAGGGAAATACCAGGAAAAACTGCCATAAACCAGGATGAACTGCTATAAACTGGAAAGAACTGTCCATTATTGAGATTAAATTGTCAAGTCCACTGGGAAACATAGTTAATATCCATCTTAAGCAAACAGTTGTACTAAATATCCATCTTACACAAACAGTTGTACTAGTTACCAAATCCAGCTATAATCCTTTTATTAGTTTAAAGCAGGAAGTCCGTGTCATGAAAGTGTCATTCTTCAGTTAGGCTGAGTTAGCCATAAAATGCATTTGCTACTCTCACAAGGGACAGTGCCAAGTATTGCTAGTGGAGTCTTCTCCTGAAGAGTGACTCAAGTTAGACAGGTGGCACCAGTATTGTCTGGTGCCAATTTGCAGTCTGGTTAAAGTGCAACTTGGATATTGAGCCCTGGACATTGGCAGGTGCCAACCCACCCTCTCAGTAAATTGTAGATTGGTCAGTATGTCTGCCAGAATGTCTTCTAATATGGGCTAAGGAACTACAGACAGCTGTGGACATTGTCTCGATGAGCCCAACATCAGTTCCAACTTAATCCAATTTATGACATCATGCATATACAAAAACCTAAAACCAAACACCCACATAAAATATATTACAACAAAGGCAAATCAACGCAGGACTAATTAAACGATGCTTTGAAAGTAGACCGGAAAAGATAATAAAGACCTTATATGAAACAATGGTACGACCAGTGCTGGAATATGCATTGCCTGCTTGGAACCTCTTCTATAGAAAGGATATAGATGAATTAGAGAAAGTTCAGAAGAGAGCGCTGAAACTCACCTGTCGAATCAGTACCTTTGGAACAGAGACGACTTGAGGCGGACATCTGCGAGGTATATAAATATCTCAGTGCCTAAATAGGAATAACCCTGAGCATGTTTTCTATCAATGTAGCAGCATTCTTAGGGGCCATAGCTTAAAGCTAAGGAAGACGTACTCCCGCAAAGAGATCCGTAAACACTTCTTCACAAATCGTGTCATCAATTACTGGAATAAACTTCCTGAATAAATCGTGTCAGCTTCTACTCTGAACACCTTCAAGAAGAAATCGAGGTATCTAGCCACCGGCTGAAAGAGACTACACAACCAAGTGTATTTATCAATTAAAAACTGTCATTTGATGATCACATAAACCAAGTGGTTACTAAAGCAACCAAAAAGACAAAAATAATCCAAAGAACCTTCCAATTCCTAGACACACACACTTTCTTGCCACTATATAAGACAATGGTTAGATCTCACCTAGATTATGCCATAGCAGTATGATATCCATATAAGATGAAACATAAAATAGCAATAGAAAACGTCAAGAGAAAAGCCACTAAAGAACTACTTGGTATGAGAGACTAAAATTACTGATGCTACCCACACTAGCATACCAAAAGCTAAGAGGAGACATGACAGAAGTCTAGGAAGGATAGACGAGAAAGAAGGGGAGGTAGAGTAATTTTATATATTAAAGAATCTATCCAAGCATATGAAATAACACTGAAAAATGAAGCAGATTGTGAGGAAGCAATCTGGTATAACATAGTTACCAAGAACTCAACATTAACAATAGGAGTAGTTTATCATAGTCCTAACAAAGGACAAGAGGAAGATGTAAAATTATAAAAGGCGATAAGGGAGGTGAGCAAGGGGGAATGTGTTATAATGGGTAATTTTAATCATGGCCATATACAATGGAAATCATTAGAGAGTGACGACCATCAGTTTCTACTTCTAACACAGGATTGTTTCCTTACTCAACATGTATTGGAACCAACCAGAGGTGGGAATGTGTTAGATTTAATTTTGTCTTCTCAAAATTAATTAGTTGACAATGTTAAAGTACACGAACCTTTCGGTGCAAGTGACTATAATCAGACACATTTTATTATAAAACTAAAAACAGGGAATACATATAAAACACAATGGAGGAGGAACTTCAACAAAGGCAAATATAAAGAGATGAGAACATATCTAGCAAATATAGATTGGAATAACTTGCTGAAGAACAAGATGGCAACAGAATGCTGGACTTCTTTAAAATGTGAGATTGAGGGCATTACTGAGATTTTTTTCCATTAAGAAAACAAGGGAAAAGGTACAGGAAGAAACACCTGTCAAAAGAGGTTATTAGAAAAATTCCTCACAAACAGATGCTGTGGGGGTATATAAACACACTGGAAATGTAGAAGACTACACAAACTACAAAAAGGCACTTAACCTAGCTACAACTGAAATTAGAAAATCCAAAAGATCCTTTGAAAACAAATTGGCAGATAATTTAGTGCTGACATGAAAGTTTCAGAGCAATGTGGGATTGCTGCTTCGAAAGGAAATCAAATTCTAGGGCTAATTAGGAGAACTATCATGTATAAGAAGAAACAGCTAATTGTACCCCTGTACAAAGCAATAGTTAGACCACATTTGGAATATTGTATACAAGCATGGAGGCCGTATCATAAGAAGGACATAGACAAGCTAGAAAGAATACAACGAAGAGCAACTAAAATGATTCCAGAATTGAGAGACCTTAGTTATGAAAGCTGCTGTGGTTTGACAACACTAGAGACCAGGAGACTAAGAGGAGACCAAATAGAAATGTTTAAAATAGTGAACAGTTATGAGGATATTGATAGGGACAAATTCTTCAAACTTAAAGAAGGCAGTAGAACCAGAGGATACAAAGCAGCATTAGCTAAGGAACAGTGTAGGATGGACATGAGAAAGTACTCTTTCTCACAGAGGGTGACAAATGAATGGAACAAACTGCCAAATGATTGTGTTAATGCTAATAGTGCGAATATGTTAAAAAATAGAATTGACAGATATCTGATAAGGGCAGGCTATACATAGATGATAAAATTGTTGGACTCTCGATAAGCCAATGGCTTCCTTGTCCACTTGCCATCTGGAACTTGTTGTTTGGGATGGCAAACTTGTTAAATCTATAAAATAATGCATGAAATGTGCGATAACGAATCCGCACCAAACCTCCTGAAATGGGAGGATGTGTTACTAAGATCAGGAAGTAAATTATTTACCCAAAGAACAAAAATAAATCTAAGAAAACATGCATTCCCTCTTAGAGTGGCTGAACCATGGAATAGTCTACCTAAATCTGTACTACAAGCTAGATCAATAAACTCATTAAAAAACCGTCTAGACAAATTCTGGTCTACCCAGACAATAATATATGACAATGTCTATGAAGCTATTTTAATACTGATACTGGAACCGGAAATTATGAACCCCTACTATCTGATCCTGAACAAGATCTGATCATGGAGGAACCATCTGGATCCTGCGATCAGAATCGTCATAAGCCTAAGGTATCATAAGGTAAGGTATACCAAGTAAATAATTAATTTAAGTAAGGTATACCAAGTAAATAAGTAGGATGGCGATGTCGATGATAGCACATTTCACGTGAATGCAATAAGTAATCATGTTTTCGTGACAACTGCAGAAAATACCTAAAACTATACATCTACACACACTGAGTGCTGGCACGCATAAACAATGTTCATAATTGATTGACTACCTATAAACCGTGTTGTGTAAACATTTAAGCGCACTACGGCCGAATCGAATCATGCTGCCGGCGTCGTTGCAGAGTTCCCACCCAGCGACGACGCGCATGCGTAGTCCGCCCTCTTCGCTGTTCAATGAAAAATGGCGGAAACCGGGAAGGTGTAGAAGGTAGTATTTGAATTCGGCCGGTATTGATGTGCTTTGAGCGCACGAATACCCATCAACCCCTATATAAATTTTTAGCTGATAGCATCCAGTACTGCATATGTTGCATTTTATGTGGAATTATGGTCTTATAAGATAGAGCTGAGTGAAAATGTTTGCCTGACGTGTAATCTGCCGTTTCCTGGAAGGACGGAGTACTTAGTTCATGTGCCGGCAGGGGCCATTCTAGAACTAAAATAATAATACCTCGTAATTCGCCGGTTTAATCGATATTATTGTAATTTTGCCTAATGTGTGTTTTATTTATTATATTTCCAGTGCCGGTTAGAAAGTAATTTGCAATTGTTTAGCTACTTTAGGTGGAAAGAATACAACGAAAACGTGTATATTAATACTAATAGTCTAAACTGAGATACATTTAGTCTTAGACTTATAGTCTTTGGCTTTGCCTTTAGCATGAAAAGCCGAAAAAGCTAAAACACCGGTTGACAACACTAGACATCAAGAGGTTAAGCGAAAACCTATTTCCAATGTTATAATCAAAATATAAATTAGTTGTACTATATTTGTAGATAATTTTTAATTTTAATGGAGAATTACAACCTATGCAATAGGGTAGAGAACACATGTGTTTCTAAGACCAAGACTCTGTTATAAGAAATTACTCATTCTCGTGGAGGAGGATAAATGATTGTAACAAATGTTCACTGCGTTTACTCATTTACACTACATTTTGGTTTGTCCAATTAATTAAATAACAATTGTATACACCTATATATACAATATAATATCGCTAGGTGTTCGACTCTATTAATCATGACATTGTGGGCACTTGGTGCAGTGATAAATTGGTAATGCTACTAACTAATGTTCATTCTATTACGGGTATGGTCAGCTATCTCTATTAGAAGAAGCTATTTTACCAATTCAGGTCCATATGACTGTTCCATTAATTGCTTATATATTTATATATGAGCATGCTACATGGTCATTTCCTTCAGTTATACTTTATTTGATTTTTAAACATCTGTATCTGAAAAAAATGCATGTTTCATTGTGAAAAAAAGGAAGAATCCGGTCCACCTCAGTTTTGTTGTTATTAACATGCAATTTGTATAGATACCATGCATACATAATGCATATTTATCTACAGAACATGTCAGTTATTAAACATGTGCATTATAACATATTTTATCTCCTTTTTCGATGCTCGAATTTGCATGTTTATCTTGCTTTTTGCACCATCTTGCGAATAAGAGGTGCTAGTTGGCACTCAACGTAAGTTAAATATGCAAATTCAAGCATCAAAAAAGGTGATTAAATGTGATTTTACGCACAACAAATTTAATAATTTACATGTTCCATAGTAAATATGCGTTGTGCATGGCTACTATACATGTTGCAAGTTAATAGCGACAAAATTGAGGTGGGTCCAGATTATAGAAAAGTATCCTGAAATATTTACATGTAGCATGTGTTTTTAATTATTTTATTAAAAGTAGCATACTGTTGTTCCTGAGTTTTCAATCTTAACTCCACTAAGTCTTAGTTTAAGACATTTACATATTTGTTCTAATAAAGATGCCTGTTTACAATTTGATGTCCTTGCATTTCACAGGTATTTCTACATTGATAGAGCCAGTAAAGTCAGGTTGAGATTTTTAATTGACAAAGCTCAGTACCCCTGACACCTGGAGGAAACTATGGTCACTGATCAATAATGGCTGCTGTGAAGAAGTTTGATAACAAACATCCAAGAACAGGAAAACGTATCCCGATAAGTGCTGCCAAACATGGCATAGCTACATCAAAGACATTAAGCCAAGGTCATGTGCCTGCAAACAGCAGGAAAATTCGGTCACATACAAAGACAATACAAGTCTTGCATGTAAAACAACTTCCGACATTACCACTGAAGCGAAAGCTTTTGCTTCAGTCACACAGGAAACCAAAGATGCACGCTGAAGCCGTTAAACAACTTGGACAGGAAAAGCAGAAAACATCTGACGCTAGGAGAACTTTTAAAAGTTCCGGTCAAAGTAGTAGCAATAAAGTAAGCAAGAAACTGAACATGGGTGTCAAGAAAAATTGCACAAAGTTCCAGACTTCCAGAAAGGCCAGATCTTTGCCAGGCAACGTAGGGTTGAGTCATGCAAAAAAGCTATGCATCAAACTTCAAAGGCAAAGTTTGCCAGGCAGCATCACAAAGAAAACAACCAATGTATTAACAAAAGGGAACCGCATGTCTAAGTCACAACAGCGTTCTTCACAACCGTCAGACTCCAGTGATGATGATATATTATACTCACTTGCTGTGCCATGGAGTGACACAAATTCTGCTGCTACTGCAAAAGGTAGCTGCAATAACTCTGGCGGTGGGAAAAAGAATAAACGACTCAGCACAGCTGTAGTTAACCATGGCACTGATGCTGTGGTGGCAGACGACACAGATGTGGATAGTGAAATCTCATTTAGACATGCACCAAAGAAAGATTTGAACAAACTGAAGAGGAAAGCTGCATCTGAACCAGGTTCGTGTTTTTGGTGGATTGTGAAACCAAGGGAATACTTGGAAATTATTTTAGTTGTCTACTGGAAAATATTGGTATGTTTTACGTGTACGTAGTATTACAAACCCATTAATGTTGTCATATACAGTTATTTTCCAGGTTTGAAAGATATCTACTTTTTTATGTGTGTGTGTGTATATATATATATATATATATTATATATTATATTTGTAACATCCTTCATAAACGTTTGATATATATATATATATATATATATTACAATGATTGTATATATTTGTTGTACAACACGTAGTACTGATGTATATTCAAACCTTCGTTTTCGAACTTCAGCTTCATATGTTGATTGTTTCTTGTCTTTTAGAAAGCACACCCTCTAGAATAAATATAATAAAATAAATACTTCAGGTCTCTGTTGTATTTTTTTTTTTCAGCGTCTCCTAAAAAAAGTGCTGCAGCTGTCACCAGTGCCATGTCACCACAGTCACCAGTGCATCCTCACAACTTGGTGCCGAGTGCACCAACTAGCAATGACTCAAAGACACTTAACTTCATGCCTGACCTGTCCGGCATGCCGACCCTGCCTGGCAGTCCGTCGGCCACTGCCTACAAGGTACTTACGGACAATTTCTCACAAGTCCTGGCTGGAAATCGGCATGGCCACGCAACGCGGAAAAGTCACCAGGCGGCAGCAGAGAACGAGGAAGACGAGGATGTGGCAAGGAGGATGAGTGTACGACATTCAGAGAATGCATTCAAGTACAAGGAGATTGTCGTGAAGAAAGCGGTCGGATACACGCAGGTCTCCCTCTTCACGCAGACCAAGTTGAAAAATGCACTCAACCCAAAAGTAAGCAGTGCAAAAAATAGCCCAGGATCGTTTTGTTAATAGCATGGTAGGAGCTCATTAAATTGACCAAGTGCAGCTAAATTATGTGCTTGTTCACATGAGCTACATGGCTAGACACTGCAAGTGCGACCAATTCTGATACTGAGTTCTGATTAGAGGTCACAACGGTCACACCTGCACTCGGTCACGGCTGTCGCTGATTGACCATGGATTCAAACTGTCGTCCAACAGATACCCAAATTGGACCCGGCCGCAATTCCAATGATACAGTTGTAGCTCCAAATTGGCCTCACTAATCTGTCTCACAAGTGTGTTCGCACGAGCCATTAGTTGTCCAATTGGTCCGGCTGACACAGTGTCGCCCGGCCAATCGGACAACTAATTGCTTATGTGAGAGGATCTTTAGACTGTATCAGAGTTTATGCAACCATATCCTAGTTTCGTATATATTTAGGGGAAAGTCGGGTATATTGGACCATTCATATATTATTTATTTCACCTTAGAACTGATGTAACGTTTGTGAGTAGACAAAGTGATGTGGGACAGTAGTTTGTAACACTTCAGCTAACTGAGGCACATGGGCGGTGAAATATGTATTTTAAACAATGAATGGGGAAGGTTTGAAGAGCAAAGTTTCACTAGCTTTGTAGATATCTATGTACAGGTTCATCATTGTGTGATCTGCTATATTGGACCAGTAGTCAAACTGTATTGGACCAGTGGTCCAATATACCGGAGCGGTGATCCAATATATCAGGAATGTGTGTTTACCACAATTATTTTGTCTATTTGGTTAAAATTGGGCTCAAGAAGGTGGGGCCTGAGGCGATGAGTTTTCGTTGGGTGGAGGGTGGTTAACTCATTGCATTGCATATTGGTGGCCCAATATAGACGAATGGTCGTCTATATTGGACCAGAATGCCATAATCCAAATTTCAAATATTCTCCCATATGTCTGGTCGAATATTTGCCATATTGTACCTATTGGTGCCTATCACTAACGAGATTCAAAATGCATAATGGAAAGTCAACAGATGGTTTCCTTTGATATATCGGGCCATGTTTTTAGGGGGTCCAATATACCCGACCTTCCCCTATAAGTGATTTTACATTAAATAGGAAAATGTATGTTTTATTTTACTGAAGACATCACTATGCTTTTTTAAATGGTAGTACCTTTTTCATTGTGTGTAACAACATATTGTAGATTTCATATCTTTGAGAGATGTTCCTGTCATTCAGTATATGTCGTTATACATGATGTGTCCTAATTTGTTTCCACTGAAGACTGACTTATTTGTGTGCCTCTGTTTGCAGGTCTTTCAGGAGCTGTGTGAGGTGCTACACAATGCCACCTATGATGACAGTCGTCTTGTCATGTTCACTGGATCAAGAGGTGTCTTCTGTTCTGGTATTGATCTCAACTTTCTGACGTGTGGCGACCGACACGTTGCAGCGAAAGCCATGTCGGACGGCTTGAGGTACGTTCACTTTCATTTGTTGCTTGTGTTGTTGCTCTCCTCTTTATCCCTAAAGTCCGGGGTGAGGCTGGCACCGTTACCAGTCATCGATCTTTTTTTCCTTCTTCGTCACTGATCCTGCTTCACTGCTATCTCCAGTCCCCCATCCCCCGCTCTCATTCTCACACTCCCGCCAAATCTCTCTTCACACAGTCCTCCCATCTTACTCTCAGTCTTCTCCTTCTATACCCTCCACTCTAAGTGCATCTGCTCTCTTCGTCATTCGTTCACCTTCCATTCTCTCCACTTGTCCAGCTTATTGTATTGCTTAGTAATCTGCGCAATTTCATACAGTGTCTTTTTGGATGGATATAAAGTGTACACTATTTATTATATAATTATTCGAGTACATACATTTACTAATGAGAAACATCAATGCAACTCTACCACTGAAACATCTACTCATGCACACAACACTTTGACTAGAAAGAAAACAAAACAACATAAATTAAATTAATTCAAGAATGCATATACATTATATCTGTTCAAGCACATGACTTTATCCAGAGTGAAACATAATATCAGTGTAGCTCCAATGCACTGTTTGTTCATGTATATGACAGAATAAAATGTGTATCTCCTCCCCCCATCCCATCTCCCTCCCCACTTCAAATATAACTTCTGATCATTGGTATTTTAGCTATGTCTTGTATAATAAGTTGAAAGTTGATGTAAATATCAACACTATAGTGTTCTAGTTGCACCTTTCACCTTTAACTTTCATTTGCTAATTTATTCTTTCTTTCTGTTTATCTATATGTCTGCCTGTCTGTCTGCATTAATGTTACATTTATCTTCCATTAGCTTATTTTGTTCTATTTTAAACCCAGTCTGTTTGTCCATCGATCAGCCAAGATGAACAGTATTGCAGCATCTCCAATGTTGGCCAGTAATGCAGTATTGCTAATGATGACCAGTAAATAAATATTTCCATAGTTGTCCAGTAATGAAATATCTCCAATGGTGTTTTCCTTCTATCTGGTCTTAGTGCTAACACTTTGGAGTCATCCTGATTTCCCAAAAAAATTCCTCAGTGTAAAGGTTGAACTGCACTAGCAATATAAGACAAACAAGTCCTATCTAATTCTTTCTGGTGATTGGTCGCAATTTTGTGTTTCATTCAGATTGATGTGTGTTGAGACTAACTACTGTTGCCCATGGTTGTTAAGACACTATTAACCCTAACAACTGTGGCTCGACTTCACAGAGACTTCATCAGTGCGCTCATAGCATTCCCCAAACCCATTGTTGCGGCAGTGAATGGGCTGAGTGTAGGCCTGGGTGTGGCACTGCTTCCACTCTGTGATATCATCTATGCAAGTGACAAGGCGTCCTTCTACTGTCCGTACGCCCGGCTCTGTCAGACCACTGAAGGATGTGCCTCCTACACCTTCACTCAAGTCATGGGTATGGCCATGGTGAGTCAACTTTAGTCTTTAGCAAGTATGTTGTACAGTCTGATGGATTACATGGCATGCAGACCTAGGGCCGAGTACATTTTCATGAGTACGAGTGCACAGGTGATGGCTGAATACGAGTATGAGTACATTGGTAAAAGCTGGTTATAAGTACGAGTATGAGTACATTTCCCTGAGTACATCTTGTGTGATATAGTAATAATAAAGGGCAATCGTTTCCTATTGACTCGTAATAGAATTACTGTTTTTTTAAATTACCACGATATATATGCATCAATGAACACTGTCAGGTGAGTTGTGACTGGCAGTGACAACAACTAATGTTTGCTGAGAGGGTGGATTAGCACCGTCAATGTCCAGGGTTCAATATCCCTTTTGTACTGTGACACTTGGTACATGATTCTGCATGACCTGGCATTATTTGAGTCCTTGTAACACTTTCAGATTATAATGCAGCTTCTGTAGTTGGTTTTATTAGTTAGCCCAGGCAGGTAGAAGTGTGAACTCTACTGTGCCAAGTCACCAAGTGGAAGCTGCAAAATGGAATTGGTTTCTACTCTGGCAAAAGTGGCATGCCATTTGATTCTAATAGTTTGATATCTATGTGATTTTTAAATTAACTCTTGCCACCAAAAGCTTGTTTTCATACAATGCCATAAAGACAGACACATTGTAGCTGGTAGAATTGCATTGTCACTAAAAAGTTTTAAGTACCCGATAGTTTGTCACAGGTTGAGGCTTCAAGTCTTACTGTGTCGAACTCAGTGTATTCAATTTGATCACCAGCGTGACGAAATAAACAACACTTGGTCAAGTATGAGCAATTGCATGCACATTGCATAAACACAATAACATTATTTATAGCTAAATCAGCAAAGTATACACCACCTTCTGTTTTTCCTACATCAACAGGATAATGGCAGGTGGGTAGGTTTTTGTTGAATTTTCGTGTTCTTAGCACAATATTTTTTTTTCATCAACTGTGGTTAGAACGTTGGACTCAGAATTGAGAGGCCTGGGGTTCGAATCCTCTTGCTTTAATTGTGTTCACTCCTCATTGCCTCAGTTCAGTCAGCTGTATAAATGAGTACCTGACAAGAGACTGAACAAATAGTCTTTGTGCAGTAATTGCAGCATGGCTGAATGTTTCCCAGAGAAGTCGAGTTGGTGTTGGAATGAACAGGTGTAGAATGGAGCTGAGCCAAATGTGACAATATAATCTGTTGTGTTGCAGGCAAACGAGATGTTGTTGGCTGGCCGCAAGCTGACCGCCCTCGAGGCCTATCAACTCGGCCTCGTGTCCCAGGTGTTCTGGCCGACAAGCCTCATGCAGGAAGTCATGCCACGCGTACAGAACATGGCAGCCCAGTCGGCCAAAGTAGGTGGCACATTAAATTACTTAATTATGTATGGCGTGTGTGATCAAGTAGGTGTACTTTCAAAGGAAGTGTATTTTTTCATGTAGAAGTATTTTGTTTAGAAATGTGTGCTGAGAAAGAGAATGTGGTGTAAATTAATGATCACCATGCTTATGGTTTTATTTTGTGTCGATAATATGTGGCTGCAAATGGTTAAATAAGTGTCACTTGGCTCATCTTTGTAGATACTATGTCCCTAAGACATTAGCAAACATCTTTCTTAAATGTACATTAACATATAAATCTTAAAGATGCATATGTATGATTATCTCAAAGATGCATAAGTATGATTATCTATTATTATGTTTGTGTCTTCAGTGTTTTTGCATGATTGGTGTACTGAGAAATGGGCACAATTGGAATATTTTATACCTTTGATTACCAACAATTTTATACACTTCATCTGGTACATTTATTACTGATCTTCTTAATCACCGGATTACATTAATACATGACTCAATATCTCATCAATCGATGTCTTTTATACTGTTATTTTGCCCATTTAGGGTGCAGTTGAGCCATGGCCACCCTTTGGAATAAGACATTTTCATATATAACATGTTGCACCACAACATGGCAGCATGGCAAATAAATGGGTGATTAAGCTTGACCAGTTGACCCCCCTTTGGCCCCCTTTCAGAGATCCTAAATATGCCACTGATTTCACTACCACTTCACCATCGTACCAATATTGGTCCAGGTTGGTTTTCACAGATGAAGCATATGAGAAAAATGTGCTGATGTGCATTTCAACACCTGTTTAACAAAAATCGTTTTTCGTGTAAAAAAATTCAGGTGCACAGTATTTTCATGAAAGTGCTTGTTGGCTGTTCTTGTGATGCTGGTTCTGTTATTGTAGGCACTTGAAGCAACAAAGCTGTTGATTCGCAGTCACGTGCGGACCAAGCTAGAGCTGACCAATGACACGGAGTGTAGGATATTGGCCGAACGGTGGGCCTCATCCGAATGCCAGAAAGTCATCAAGACGTACATCGAAGAAGAAAGTGATCTTTGAGCATTACGTGCAACACTATTTAATTGGAAACATTTCACAACGTTCTTCTGACCAATGCCTTTAAAAGGTGACGTCTCTTTGTGTAATTGGGTCTGTTTATGTCTCTATAACAACATTTAATATGCAGCGTGGGATTGGCGGTTTATTTTGAATCTCTGGTGTAACATGTAATCAAACAGAGTCAGAAAAGTGACAACATATCTATGATGTAACTCTTGTATCTGCAGCAGATTATACTGATGTCGTCTGAACAATGATTGGACTGATATAAAACAAACACGGGTTGTACAATACTATACTCTGATTGTGTCTGAACAGTAAACCATTACAAAATTAATAAGACAAATGAGAATATTTATGTCCAATATTTTATATGGCAGCATGCAAACCACTTGTAATATATTCCATAATGAGTCACCTGTAATATATTCCATAACAAGTCAGTGACAAGTAAATAAATGTGCAACTGTGTGTACAGTGATATAAGTCAATTGGAAGTTGATTATTTGTCACTAAAATTGAGGGGAAATGTCAGTAAGATCTGTCTCAGTAAATCAATCATTGCATTTGTTCTGCTTTGAAATGCAGCCTCAGCTTATCAGTACATTTACAGCATCAGATGCAACGTTTGTGAACACGGGCTAATTGATGGGCCAGACATGGATTCAATTGCAATGCAGCGCTATTAAATGGAGATGTTTCAAATTATGCAAATGCACCTATAAATGATTTTATTTAAATGCAGATGTTCGCAGCTGCTTAAAACCGAAAAGCATTGTTTGTAATGTGTTTACAAATATATCTGAATAACTTTCTCATGTTTTGTGAATGTGAAAAAGGTAATAAATCATGGCTTAGTTTACATAAAAATTTACTTACTAAAACATGTACACAGCTAAGTGAATTTATTAAAGTGTGTGTATGTTAATTGCAAACGTTTTATTAATGTTTCCATTTGATATGTGTACGAACCTAATATAAATGCATGGCAAGTGCTAACTGAATTACATGTCTGCTTTTAGATGCATTGAAAACATTTTCAGATCCAATTGCATTTGAAGCCATGTCTGGTCACAGTTGATGTAGATGAACAGGTTCATGTGTGATATGACTGAACTGTTAAAGGCCCTGCCTCAATTCGATTTTTTTGCTCAACTCATTTTAGACACATTTCGCAGGGTTTTAAGATATGGCTGGATAAATGGTGTGCAAGACGTTGCAAGAAAACCTGCATGTGTCAAGTTTGAAAGGCTTGGATTGGAGGCAGTGTTTAAGACTAGCTGTACAGTCCCTATCCACCCTATTTGTTTGACGTTGTTATTGTGTATTGCTAGTCACAGCAGCAGTTCACCACTAAGGTGGTTCACTTGATGTTGTAATGATGTAACATTAGCATGTGGTGACTCAGGAAGATCAACATGCAATAAATCTGACAATCGGTTTATGACAATCGGTATATATACAGTGAAGAAATATTTGTGTATGTTTTATCAGGCATGTACGTCGCCGAATCTATTATACAAATTCATTCATCATCTTTCAGTTTTTACTTGCATCTGTAGATATTATCTCATATCGATTTGTCAGCTTTCCTTGTGAGGTTGACGTACAAGAAACGTGTTGTATATCAAAAGGAAAGTAAGGCAGACACTGGTATTTCTTCATGGAGTATTTTTACAGTTGTTCACATAGGGTTTATATCAAACAAATGTTGGGACCAACTGTCTTTTATTAAGGTTTCAGAAAGGGCTAACCTTAGTGAAAACTGGGTTTAACCTACAAGGGTATATAATACTTATTTAAATCTTACAAATATTGTTTGTTGGATGGTCAGACCATAGTGTATGCACTAGGATGAACTGCCTCTGGTATTACAATGCTGTAGTGGTGGTCAGCGGTCGCGAACAGTTGTCGACCTTGACCTGTTCGTACAAAGTGTACACATTCTCGGACCCCCCGTCCCCGAATTAGTACTTTAAATGTCGATAATATTGGAGATTACAAAACATATCGATGCAATAATGGTACGGAACAGTGCATGCATGGGACATACAGTAATAACCATCCTGATACGTTAACGATAATTCATCTGTGATAACTATGTTAAAGTGTTGTATTTTTCCAACAACTCCGTGATGTCATAATGGTGATTGTATTCCACGAAGTTGTGAATTTCCGAGATGTGCTGTGTGAACGGTTACACAAATAAAGACAACAGTAGTTTCGTAACAGCTTGCGGCGCTGCATGGCACAACGGCGGTCATACTTCGCATGTGACCGACATTTAAATCATCATTACGCGGGCTTTGACCCCCCCCCCCCTTAGTACGCTTTGCATGAATAGGTAGATGTCGACAACTGTGAACCCCTAACATGCAGACTACCATTTAGCACTGAAACAATATTTGATATATGTATTTATGTCAACTCTAAACATGTGTGTAATTTATACGTGTTGTTTATTCTGTACAGCTGTATATGATCTGGCTAGCACAAACACAGCTTGGGTGAAGTTGTTCTTACCGTATTAAAGACCTGGGAAAACTTGAATGCGTTATTGTTGATGATAATCACACATAGACCAAGGCAGACGTGAACAATCAGATAATCAGTGCTGCAGTAGGCGTGCACTTTGTTTTCTCACGTGTCCAGTGTGTAAGAAGTAGAACCAGATGTTTTTTGCACCAGATGCACAACATGCAAGCTTTTGTAATATATCGCCATAGTGGGTTTGGGTAAACATTTCTGAGTTTTGTAAAACCCAGAGCTCTGTAATGTTAATATTGGTATTGGGACTAACTTGGGTTTTTCAAGGCAGTACAGGAATAATTTAATAACTACTCGTAAAAAAATCAAATCACTACAGTAAACAGTAATTGATTTCCAACAACAGTACAAATGCCATTATTATAAAATACAATATCACTTGTTACATATAAATGGTAGACTTTTATGAATAAACAAGGGTGTGTTGGAAAGGAGCTGAGCAGAACTATAATACTTTTGAATGTACTATCCTAGTAAAAAGTTCTTTGTACAAAGATAACAGAACAGTCCAACAGCTGGTGTATTGGTAGACAGGGACACAAATAGACAATGCAAGGGTGTGTCGCCTAATTTGCATATCATTCTTCCGTAGCGACAAAACATTATCTATTAGAGCGGTCGCGACAACGGAATATAAAAGATTGCACGCGTTGCTTGCGTCACATCGGTGAAGCTAAGTGTAGCACGTTTATACCGATATTTTTACGACATTATACATGCATTGTAGGCAAATACGGATGGCTTGAATTGCTGCTACCCGCAGAGCACCTCGGGTTTTGCTGTATTTTTGGTGATAACATATCGATGGGGAAAATGGTATTCGACATGAAGAATTATTAAGTGCATGACTCCTGGTTGTTGACCAAGCTGCAGCATTTCATCATGCAATCCTCTGGACCAATCTGCCTTTTGCGTGCTGCAGACTGCCATAACAGCTTCAAGAAGCAGATTAAGACTTCGTTTTTAAACGTGCATTTTCTGTTTAATTTATTTATGTGCATTTTCGGCCAGTCGTGCGTGCGTGCGTATACATACATACATACATACATACATACATACATACATACATACATACATACATACATACATACATACATACATACATACATATATATATATAATTATTGACCCACACAGTGTTTACCCTTTTGGATATCCACTATTTTGATCCTTACCAGATCTAACGACTGAAGTCAATTCGTTCGATGATTTGAACAAAAATAGGGATTTTTTTATTAAATCGACTGCGAATGTTACATAAACTATTCACACACTACATGTTTGGACACCAAAGAACCGGATTTGCGATAGGCTAAATCAGTTGACAAAACACTGACATGAATTCACAGCCACGGGCCTGCAGCGCGCGTTGAACAGGGCCTACATACAAAATGTATCTCGCACAGTAAGCTCTACGCCAGATGTGTTCTGACAAACATTGTAGTTCTATATTTAAGTAACAGTTTAGTTTATAGCTTGAACACAATTTGGGCTGATGTTCGTTAACCGTGTCCACTTTTTTGATGGTGCTATACGCATGACATCTTATTTGCCCTCGGGCGTTCAGCTCCATGTCGACGGGTTTTCAAAAACAGTTTTGAACAATGCGTTCTATTTCGAGTCTCCTTCAGACGAACATTGGCCTATCATAGTAGGAATGAAATGTATTGAAATTGTTATTCTCAAAGATCCTGTGCAGAACTGCAACTAGGGATTAAACATAGTAATGTAGAGATCTAACCCAATACTGGCAGTTCTTTAATAATAATAATTGACTTCTATGGCGCCTATATCCTCAGGAACCTGAGCTCAGAGGCGCAACAAAACAGAATCAGTAAGCGTAATCAGTAAGCGTAATCGTAAACAGGGACGCGCAAAAGTCAGTATCAGAACGAGGGACAACCGAACATTTATGGTGGGAACGCAATTTGGAATAGATATGTCTTGAGTTTAATTCTTTAATAAATAACGCACTTTTTAAGTTAATACTTTAATTCTTTAATAAATAACGCAGTTTACGCACAGCTACGTGGTTTATTAAGTTACTTATGCACACTATTGAGTGATCGATTAAATGTCAACTTAAGTTGTTTTAGGGGTCGTCTCAGAGCATCGATGTCGGATATTAGCGAAATTACTTTCGTTTGGGGGGGTCAGAGGCAGTTTCGTCTGTCGTCGGACATCGATATTTTACGCTTCGGACTTTCGCGTCCCCTCACTTTGTTCGTGCATACGGAGAAAATGATCGCCCCATTTTGTTATTCTTTTTACGCCGTCACGTGATACGCTCATTCAAAAATGGCGCCACCGAAGAAAACGCTTCGTCAACCTACAATTTTTGGATCACCAAAAGTGACGTATATCTTAAAAAATCCATCTTCAGAATATGAAAAGAATGTCAAGATTGGAAGAAAAACATTTTAGAGAATTTGGGGTTGAACAAGAAAGAAATATGCAAAAAGGCTCAAACTATTTAAAGGACGCTGAAGTCAAAACCTGAAGCGATCAGTTAATATTTCCACCACAAATTAGAGCCCAAACAATTTTTCAAAAAAAAATTCTTCAGTCCAGTAAAACGAACTCACAACAATTCCAGCAATAATACAGATATATCTACCAAGATAGCATTACCTGTTGTTGCACATTGCCAGTCCCAACCACTAGAGATGAAAACTATCTTATTTTTGTAGTCATGTACATGGTATCATGGTTTTAATTATTTTTAGTCACTCACTGTGTAGCTGTTGTATAGTGTTTTAATTAGTTTTTTAATTAGTTATTGAATAAATAATTATAATTTGTAATATTATTGTTATTCAAAGTTAATGCACATGGGCAAATTATAGAGTGTGAATCGACGTAGATCGACCGATATTTTTAATATATTGATATCATCATATAATTTTTTACAAACTTTCATCTGAGGGGGGTGGGGGCTGATGCCAGATGAAAATTATTTCATCTGTGGTAGGACATTGATGTTCTGAGATGACCCCTTACCAGAAGCCGTGATAATCATGTCACATGTATATTCGATTATCTAATCACGTCAAGATAACGTTGTGACACGCTACCTCGTATTAATGATCATGTCCCATCAACAACACGATAAAATATAGAGTAGGATGGGGCAGAGCGCATCCTTTTGGGGACAAACACGATTTGGCCTACTTGTTTTCATCTAAGGCGGGAACGGTTAACATAACGGTTAACATAACGGTTAACATATACGCACCTCTTAGCTAAATAGTACTATATTTATTGAACCTTACTAAAAAAAATAACTACTACAAAATGTATTTTAGTGGCAGTCCAGCACGTGTCGCAAATTTCTTCATGTAGGGGAAAGCGTACTCCGGTGCGCTTTACCCTAATAATGCATGGCTTATATGTTTTGTATTTATTTTATTGAAACAAGTCTATTTTTCCCATCACCAATCTATAAAATCTAATTAGTTAACACAGCAAACAAACTAACACTTTTTGACAGGTTATTCACATTACGATACGATGGAATTTGATAGATATAACAGTGGTGCCATATATGGTGGACTGGGCACCAATCTATAAGATGAACGACGAATCATAATTGTTTACATCCGTGGCCTGATGCAGCTGCTGCCGTAGGCTGTGTGGTAATGCTATTTATATAATTTGTAATGTTATTTATATAATTTGATAGATATAACAGTGGTGCCATATATGGTGGACTGGGCACCAATCTATAAGATGAACGACGAATCATAATTGTTTACATCCGTGGCCTGATGCAGCTGCTGCCGTAGGCTGTGTGGTAATGCTATTTATATAAGTTGTAATGTTATTTATATAATTTGTGTTAATACCTCCCACCTCAAAATCCCACCTCCCCCTATCTTTTAGGCCAACTTTCTACGTCACATGTAAATCTGAGGCCAACCTCCCACCAATTCTTAGGACGAACCTTCCAATTCCTGACACAAGTATATGTATTAAAAGGATGTACAATCACCACATGGTATTTACATTCGGCACCCTCAGTGCGCTTTACCCCACATAAAGGGTGCGCTTTGCCACATATTGAATATGTCATTGGAATTACAAAAATAATGTATGTCACATTTTCGCCCGCTTGAATCAATAACACTATTGTAACAATATATCTTTGACATCTAAATAGCTATTTCACATTTTGGATTAGTTAACGTATTTATGCTGTAGGATCGGTTAAAGCTGTTCAATTTTAAATTTCCTCAAATCGAACATGCCCAAATTGGTTTGGCATCATGTTGCATCGGTTTATAGGGAGTCACTAAGAGTTGGGTCTGTCGAAATAGACGGGGGTGCGCTTTATAAATTACTGGCAAAATACCCATCCTGCGGCCTACTTACTAACCTAGTTACAGCCTTACAGGTTGTGTAGCTTCCAAGTGACTAAGTCATTGTTAGAACGGTGGCGCCGAGTCTGGCCCAGGCCAACTGTAATTATCGGCGTGCAACCTATTGTAGGAAAGGTTGTTTAGTATGGCCACCCAACCAGTCTGCTGCGATTACATTACCCACATTCTCGGTAATTCGTTAGCGAAAAGGCGCCTTTGTATGACCGGATCTTCGCGTGCGTAGCTGATTCTGTACCGGACGTGGGGTAATTTTCAAGGATACAGCTGTTGTTCTACTACTAACTGAAAGTCGGCGGAATTAGACACCACGTGGTCCGCCCACTTGATGATGTGTCATATATAATTAAAAAATAAATGATGATGATGATAAACCAGTCGACTCTCTTTGCGAATTTCTCCTGAGGCTGATATATTCTTCCAGAAACGCGTGGGGGAATGAGTAGACATTGTAGGGTTGATTCCTACTGGAGTTCGTTTGATATCAGAAAACCGTTTCCAAGAGGAATCGGGTTACAGCTAAGAAGATGTCGTTGCAGGTAAAACAACTAAAGCATGCATGCATATGTACACACACGCACACGCACACGCACACGCACACGCACACGCACACGCACACGCACACGCACACGCACACGCACACGCACACGCGCACGCGCACGCACACACGCACGCACGCACGCACGCACACGCACGCACGCGCGCACACACACGCGCACGCGCACGCGCACGCACACGCACACACACACACACACGCACACACACACAGGGATCTCGTCACTTCCAGCCGGGTAACACTGCACCACTAGCCACCACCGGTCGTTCACACGCTACCCATCACTATGTTAGCCAATACAGCCGGCTAACAATGACCTCATTAGTCAATACAGCCGGCTAACAATGACCTCATTAGTCAATACAGCCGGCTAACAATGACCTCATTAGTCAATACAGCCGGCTAACAATGACCTCATTAGTCAATACAGCCGGCTAACAATGCAGCATCACCTCATTAGCAAATACAACCGGATCGCACGGAACACATAAGACACGTGCCGGTTGACGTGTTGTATGTTATAACCAATATACTTGTTGGCAAGTCTCACACTAGTCAAGTCGTCAATCAATGACCTCCTAGTCAAAGTCAAGCCTTGACTCATCTCTCAATTCCAAGTCAAGTTCCAAGTCACTAGGGTTCACCAAAGATTGTTGTGATTTGTCTGCGGTGTTTAGTCGGAAATTTGAGCGAATGCTGCCCCGCCATAACATTAATAAGTACATAACGATGATTGTATTCAGTGTAGCCTGTCACAACATGACAATGTGGCCTCGGTTTGCTTATGCTTTGAGCCACCAGATTTGTTGGCAAGTCACACACTGGCAAGTCAAATTAAATCTCAGGTCAATGACCTCCAAGTCCAAGTCAAGTCTAGAGTCATTGCTATGAATGCCAAGTTAGGCCGCAAATCATGAAAATGGGCGACTGCGACTCGAGTCAGCCTAGCTCTACAACTCGATTCAACAAGTATAATAACCAGGGTCCTGGGTCCTTGGTTTGGACCTTTGGTTGTCGGAGTCGACCATTTCACTTCGATTCTATCACGCAGTATTTTGAACAAATGAAACGGTTTCCAATTTTACAGACAGCGTACTCCGGAAGCGTGACAGAACGTATTTATTTTAATACTTATGGTGTATCGGGTGCGCTCACACTGCATCCGATACTGCACACGAACACGTGAATGTTACCGTTAACCTAGTTCAAGATAAAAACACAGCGTTTTTCTGTGTAGGGCCTACAGCTTCACTATTGACATGTCTGCACTTGTTTCTAATCAGATAAGAAAGAACACTCTATTCGACAGCTCCTGCCCTTGTGTTTGTGTATGTTGGCATTGGTCTAGATGGCAAACAGCGTTTCCTTCAAGTTTAAATGCATTATTCAACCAATACAGCATTATGAGTTATACAATGCCGACTCCTTGACTTTGCGGCACGCAGAGGTCTATACTGAGAGTTTAACACTTGTCGTTCGGGTGTAGCGAATGCATGGGGCGTTTCATAGCCGCTATGAATGTGGTTGTGTCAACCATATATAGACCGTGACGACAACGGTGCGTGATACTACACATATGACCCGTGTCAGTGGTCAGACAGGTAGACACGATGTTGCGCAAGGGTTAATCCAGTGTACACGTCGTCTGAAGTTTATTGTACTTAATGCAAGATAACGGACGACTGTATTGATCGACGTTCTTATCTGTCACTGTGATAACCCGGTATATAAGCTGGTCTGTGTTTACCTTTATTATGTAAATCGGTCGAATTGCAACCACATTGTCATACTCGTCTGGCTCGTGCAACAGCCGTGTTGGGGCGTACATTCCTTCAAGTAAGTTATGTGCTTGAAGTAGTGTATCATTAGCTGGTGCGCTAGAAGCCACCCGATATGTCAGGGTTTGCTGCCAACAGAACGTTATATTGTTGAACTAATGTACCCTTTTGAATGTGTAGGTGGAGATTTGTTTGTGATTACCATAAGTTTTTGAAGGTAGTTGAAGATAGTTTTAATAATACGCGACAATACAATGACTTGTATTTAATTATTACATCATTATCTGAGTGAGTAACGTTTTTATTACTCATAAGGGATGTGTAATAGTTTCGGGAGCACATTGCGCTCACAAGGTATAGACATTGTGTGTAAAGAAGTGCTTCACCGAGCCAAAGTGTTGGGGGTTGAGGTTCATCGAGCCGAAGTGTTGGGGGTTCAGGTTCACCGAGCTGAAGTGTTGGTTTTGAAATTCACCGAGTCGAAGCGCCACGGGCCGAAATTAAACGGGTCGAAGTGCTGCGGGCCGAGATAAGCCACAACCAAATATACTGAGACAACATAAATTAGCATTGTATTACAGGCACGGCAAATGTCAATGTCCGTTAGAAATCGCAGCAAACAATGTGTTATGTTATTTAATACAAATAATATATTATTTCTAGGTCTGACAAGCTATTCAACCAGAGCCCTTCAAATAAACAACCAGTCCTGTGACGCCATGATGCTCCACTGGGCGATCGTTCTGCTCGCAGTTTGCGTTGTATGGACAAAGGCTTCGGAGCTGAGATGGCAGCCGAAACGCGTCGAGGCTCGGCCAGATGATGCTGGCCGTCTCAGCAGATGCCGTAGGTTTCTCGGTCGTCAGTGGCTGGTGTGGGTTGAGATCAATGATGGTTAATGTTAATGTGGTTGTCTCGGCATTGGAAATTTGCCATTTCGCAATTATCGGTGCATTATTATTATTATTATTATTGTTTATGCGGGACAAAGCTACCTACAAGAGTTAATTACATGGAAACCGTGGCTCGTTTGCTGAAGACAACAAAGTCAAATGTATGTTTGTATACGAGCTTTATAATAAGCCAAATAGTAAAATGCAATACAATAATATGTATACATCATAAATACATTATTTATACAATGAAAACAGTTGTGACCTAGTTTATATACTCAGCTTACAAAATATCAGCAAAGGTGGGGGAACCAACCACCGAACATATATCACACAAAGTTAGTAAACCGACCCAACTAGAAATCAAACAAACACTGGTGTAGATGGGGTAGGAGGGTGGGTAAAAACATTAAAAAATATCGAGAGCAACAAATATTTTACCTTCGTAAACTTTGGCCAATATCGAAAAAGAGGCTAATTATTATGCGTGCATTTTGATTGTAAGAAATTGTCACATGGTGAGGTTGGCTTACCGTACAATCAAAATATAAGCTGCAACATTGCCTACATAAATATCATTTGAGTTTTCAATTCAAATGATGGTTTATTGTTATGATTATGATTGTTATTGTTGTTGTTGCTATTACCGTTGCGGTTGTGGTTGTTGTTGCTGTTGTTATTGTTGTTGTTGTTGTTACTATTATTATTATGATCGTCATCATCATCATTATCATCATCATTATTGCAGATCATAAAACAGATGTAACAAGATTATTAAAAGCGATAAGTTCCATATAGCAAGTGGAAAAAATAAATGTTTTAAACATGTTAACTTGCCATTTGATTGGTAAATTAAACCATCATAAAATATTAAAGGTGTTCGAGAGAAATCGTAGGTTTGAGGGAGAGAATCCCCAGATTGACAGAAGTCACTGAATCCACAACTGGTATTCGCTGCAATACAACTTCGACAGAAATGTATTGTACGTTTTGTTGTTGCCAGCTGGATCTAAGCAAAACTTCACTTTGAGATGGAGCCCGGAGGATATCACTTTTGGTGATTCTGTCAACGTCACCTTTACCATCACACCACGTAAGCTTGTACGATGATCTTCTTTACAAACACTATATGGTATCAACTGTTCTAGATAAATAAATACATCGTGTGGATGTTACAGGTTAAAATGAACCACGAAGTGTCCTTAGTGTTTCTGAATATATGCTAGTACTGCCAAATAATTTCCTTCGGACACATCACCAAACATGTCGATCTGCGATGATCAAAATGACTGATGACAAGGAGGCAAGATTACATACATGGCTGGAGGCAAGATGACATACATTTTTATTAAATTTTAAGTAACAGGCACTACCTGCAAATGAGTAGTTTATGGACCATATATTACAGACTGGATAAACGAAACATACCTTTATAAACTTGAAATATGGTAGCTATGACATTTGGATTTTAAAATAATCTTGTTGATATTGTAACTGGTAGCCATTTTGTTTTGTGTTCAGTGTTGCTCATACACCAGTTAGGTATTTCACTTGACTGCAACTACACTTGAAAAACATTAGTTGCAGTGGCGTATTTAAGGGGAAGCCATTCACCCATGCCCCCCTCGGAGTAATTTTTTTTACTGTATGTTTTCGTTGCGCCGCTACCTAGTAGCATGGGTGACTAGGCGTGGCCCGCCCTTTGACCTCCCCCTTTGCGAGATACTGGATACGACACTAATTACCTTACCTTACCTATCCTCTTCGGGCCCAGTGGCCCATAAGGCCGAAGTGAATCTCCTCCATCTTGTTCTGTCAGCTGCTACACGTCTGGCTTCGTTCCAGCTATTCCACCCCAGTATACGTCTTTCATTTTCAATAGTTGATCGCCACGTTGTCTTTGGTCGCCCAACCTTTCTTTTACCTTCAGGCGTCCAGGTCAGTGCAGTCTCACAATTGCTGTTCTTCTCCATTCGTAGGATATGTCCTACCCACTTCCATCTTCTTATCTTGACCTCAGTGCTGATTGTCTTCAATTTTGTTTTTGCCAGAATATCTCGATTTGATACAACGTATGGCCATCGAATTTGTAGGATTCGTCTTAAACACTTGAAAAAAAATGTATCTAACTTTCTGTTGTCTCCTTCGTTAATTTTCCATGTTTCACTTCCATACAACAACACTGGTTTAACAAGTGTATTAAAAAGCCTCAATTTCGATCTCAATGTGTATATATTTGAACTCCATATCTGCTTTAGTTTCATGAAGGATACCCTCGCTTTACAAATTCTGTTAATAATGTCATCGCCGCCTCCTCCTTGCTTACTAACGTTCGCACCAAGGTAGTTATACGACACTAATTAGGGATGATATATTAAGCGTACTTAGGGCCTAATATGTGGCTATCCAAAACGACCGTTATAACTGTAGGAGACGAGGATAAATCGTACCTGATCTAATTCCGAAATATATACCGCAAAGTCGATAAAATGCACACGTATCACATATGTGGCTTCTGACATCTTCCCTGGCTAGTTTTTGTGTCCTATCCATCGACTGGCACTCTCAGCGTCGAGCTCAGTGACACATCTAGGATTTCGCAAAGTTGGAGGCCAACGAGGGCCAGATTAGTCACCCGTTAGTTTACCATGCTACCATGTAGTGCCACAACACGTTACAAATAAAAAACAATTAAGCAATAGGGCAACCATGGTCAAATGTCCACCTCCCCTAAATACTCCAGTGGTCCAGTTTATCCTGAACATTCTGCGCCAGACCCATATCTTGTGTGAGTGCATACGTTGCTCGTCCTCCTACTGGAGTGTCCAGAACTGACTGTCATACCGAGCTCCAAACTTGGGAGTACATAAATCTCTTCTTCAACTTTATGCTTATGCCATCTGGCATTGTAGATGCTAGCAAGGTCACTTGCAATGCTTCTCGCTGTTCCCAGCCTGACTAAGTTCGTCTGATGTTGTGTCTTTAATACTAACCATAGAAGCTAGGTTTTAGAATGTTGGCACCAGTTCAATCTCAGTCTCGTCAATCCCTGCTTATTCCATTCAGAGCCATTATATTTGCTTCGATGATTTTCAGACAGAAAATTTATCACTGTATCTTTTCACTGCAATCTCCAGTTATCCATTTGATGTTGTAAGCGAGTCTTATACGATTGGTTAATCATGTCACGTGGGTTGCGTTTGTCTAACTGCATAAATATCACGTCACGCGCGACGTAGCTATTCAAGTAAATGAAGCGTTACGTATTCACTATAGCAGTAATGTAAAAAAAATTATCCAATTTGTTTTGTCTTTTTCACGTTTAGATACACATAGGTGCGCACTCTATTTTAAACATTTAATTCACACTCACACATACGTCTAAAATTCACGCTTTTGCTAAATGTACTGTGAACCGGAATATATGTTCATTATGTGACTTATGTTGCTGGCTCACAGTGAGAGATTTTGCGAAAGGCCGAATCTGCGTGAAGGTTTGGATACGCCCCCCGCCTAGCGAGCCACTTATTGACGCCTGTCTGGCCATCGACTGCACCACTAGAAGACATGTTCTACAGAAGCAATGCCCCTTCCACACAGGAGGTGAATTTTGGTCAAACCTATGAATGCATGTTTATTGTTTGAACACTTCAAACTGAAGTGATGATTGGAAACTATTTGTCCTAATCATAATATATGTGTAGCCGATGAACCGAAGGTCCGTAGACTGTACAGTGGAATCTAATAATAGCCATATGCTTTTCTCTCAAAAGAAACAGTGTTGCTAAAATTAAACGTAACAACGTGCACCGGAAATAAATGTAATCATGCTAATTATAAATGTATTACTGCATATGGTCTGAACATTGCCATAGATGTGACTTAATGTGTGTTGTTAGCAACAAACAACGTTATGACGTCTTGTGTGTTGTGTTCTTTGCAGTGTTTGCTAAAGGCGGGGTTGTCTTACCTCTGCCGGCCGGCGCCGCCCTATCACCCGTACGTAGGCGAATATTTGATACACATATCTAGAGGCCGTTCACAGTTGTCGACATCTGCCTAGTCGAACAAAGGGTACTAAAGTGAGACCAACCTCCCATCTTCCGCTTGCTTGTGGGGTCAATCTCCCACCTCGAACCATTTTTGAGGGTCCACCGCCCACTAATCCCACCTCCCACTTTCGGACCAACATCCCACCTGCCACTTTAGGACCAACCTGCCACCTGCCACCTGCCACTTCCAGCCACACCCCATCTGTGATACAGTTTGATGTCTTGAAAATTCACAACTTCGTGAAAACCAATTATCAGTATGACACCATCAAAGCTTTAACATAGTTCCTGGGGATAGCTGCTTGTTAACACATTCTGGTGGTTGTTACTGCACGTCCTCTGTACCTGCACCGTGTCATAACATTGCTTGTTAACACATTCTGGTGGTTGTTACTGCACGTCCTCTATACCTGCACCGTGTCATAACATTGTTACATCGATGTGTTTTCAATCTGTAAAATTAGTAATACTAATTCGGGGATATTGAGGGTATGATAATTGGTACGCTTTGTGAGGTAAATGTCGACAATTGTGAACGACCCCTTAATGTATGGGCATTTAAAGGGAATGTACAACAATTATCCTTGGTTAACTGAATAACTGGTTTACGGGACACTGCGACATTGAAGTTATTAGTAATGATAAGATCTCGGTTTGTTAAAATAATATCCAAGCAAAACGTATTACGGATGAAAGTGCGTGAACACTATTTAACATTTGGAAGCCTGTGTATAATTAATATAATGTTGCGTTCAGTTTAAATCATACATTCGTATTGGCGTAGTGGTGTTTATAAACACTTCACATGTGCAGGGTCTGTATCGAGTGAGGCTTGAAGTCAGCGATGCTGCTGGAAAACAATTCGCGTGCGGTGTGGGCGCCTTCAATGTACTGAACATCATCTAATGCTCGTTACGTGAATTCGTCAGTGATGCAGACTCGGTCGCGATGGAACTAGACGAGACTAGACACGCGCCAGGTGGCAACTGGGCGAGGCAACTGGCTTATCGACTGTCGAACAATGGATCATACATATGCGAGACGCGCCTTTACCAGACATCGGCCAATTTGTTTATGAATTTATCTATGCTGATGGCACTATAATACACGTTGGGTAAAAAATCTGTTCAGTTCACTTTTCGTCCTCTGTGAGAATTTATAATTTATCGAGTTTCTTCTTTATATAAAATCTACACAATTTGTTTACTAAAGCTGCTTGTTGTCCTTTAATTATCCAACCTAATCTTTTAAGTTTTTAATTAAGTAATTACAACAATACCAACATATATTTGGTTTCTGTCTTAATGTATCTCTAGTTTTACTTAATCACATTCTTTGAGGCATTGTGTCTCACAAAATTATAGTATATTATCTACATTTTTGACTCGGCTTCTTTCCTCTCCTGTGTGTTTTTACAACTTCTCTATGCAAGCTCTACGGTTCTGCGTAGGCTTAGCAATAATACACTTGTTTGTCAGCACTGACTCTGTGGTAGTCACTCCTGTTAGTGTTAAGTACGTAGGAAATATTACAACATTTTGCCGTAAACTTAAAACCCACCTGTTTAAACTTGCATATCCTTCATAGCTCCCAGCCTACCAATACAACTGGAACTGCTTATCGATTAGGAACTGCATAACCTCTATTGTTTTCGTATGCTGCCGAGCTAGGGATTCACGAGGATTTTAGCGCAATAAAAGTATTTATGTTGTATTGTTTTACTATAAATATCCCATCGATGTTTTGTGTGTGGCGTTTATTAATCAGAAACAGCTCCATTCACTCCTCGAGATTCGCTGGTCACGGAGGATGAATAACGTGAAGTTGTATGAACGATACTGTTGCCGACCATTCAGCAAATATATGTGATGGACACGCGATGACGCCTCTTCGGCCACATCCAACGCATGGATGTATCCGCAAACCTAGCCATGTCCGAATATTTTAAGACCTATCCGGTAGGCTTGTGTGGCTTACTGATTGATCCGTTTCCCTAATTTTGCTGACTAGCGTTAGACGTGTAGCACCGTTGTGCATATATAATAATACTGGTTGTTAAGTTACACGTGGCGCAGAGGCGTTGCGCGTAGGACGACGGGCTCTCAATCGTTGCGCGTAGGACGACGGGCTCTCAATCGAGAGCACTGCGGTTCGACACATTTTGTTGCCATTACGAATCTTGAGCAATTTCGTTCTCCCACGGTGCATTAATTTACTCAGCTCTAAAATTAGGTACCTGGCTACAGACAGTTGTGGCTTCATATGAAAGAATAGTCTTCACGCCGTTATTGCAGCGTGTCTCAAGTCGAGTTGCGCGGTGCACGAAACTAGATCCACGAGGGATTTATTTGAAGGTGTGGTTTCGCAGTTTGTTGACAGCGACGGTCACGGTGTGGCGGTGGCGCCAACATGCGGGAGTACATCGTGTGAATAAAAGTAAACACACCGGTTCGCTACGCGGCTTTTCGAGCACCTGTTCGCTAGACGAACGTTGTCGCGAACGTCTTGACCAGGTAAGCAATAGCACATACGGCATAAGATTCTGTGACTCTCGCTTCAGAGACTGGGAGGTATTTGGCAACCCTTGTTGGGATGAGTCACTCGGTGGTACATAAAGGTGCATGTTTACCTGTTATTTATTTCAGCTGCTATGTATGACGTGAAGAAACGCTGTATTGTATGTTGTTGGGCATAAAACATTTCTTGTTTGTGTGCAATAAATGTTTTTTTTATACTTCATCACATAGCTGCTGAAGCGTTGACCACTAATGGTTTGTTGTGTGGTATAAACCGTGAACCCAACCAAGAAGTGTTTGATTGCTGTTTGATGAAATGATGAAGCCGGAAGTTCTTCCTCACTGACTCAGTTTATATTAAAACTAACATTTGTACATTAGAATAAGCACTATCAAAGCGCTGCCACAGTACATCGGTCAGCCTATCATTGTAACATCACGGACTATTTATGTTATCAACCAGAGAATGCCTAGGTATTGCAAGTTGGTGAGTTGTCGTGTGTCCACTTCTTACGTACGTACGCACGCACGCACGCACGCGAGCACACACACACACACACACACACACACGTCAATAAGAACGTCGACATAATCTAGGTCAAACAATATTTAACGCAGCTGAATATAATTTGCAGCGTCATGTGTAGCGCCTGGCTTCTGAGCTAGAATGCCATTCATACAACCTGAATGCGGGGCTATTTTATTTACGGCCGCATTGTGGAGACTTTTGCATAGGCCTATGGCACACAGCTTTGTTGTTCATATTCATTCAGTGACGGCGGAAAATCCCCGTAGTTTTAAACGTGCACCACCAGGCGCAGATTGTATCTTCACGCATTAAAGCAGACGTTAGTAGAACCTGATGTGAACTCTACGATCTAAAATGGCGTCTCATTGTGTATGGTGTATATATATATATATATATATATATATATATATATATATATATATATATATATATATATATATATATATATATATATATATATATATATATATATATATATATATATATATATATATATATATATATACAGCGAGCTGCCAGCGCCGATACAGCTAATGTCGGCTCACGGTGAATTCGGCCAGCGTTCAACTGTTGTAACTTCGGCCACAGCGCACAACGGGCATAGTGATCTCGGCCCAAACGATTGTGTAGCGAGCACATAATGTTTAATGTATGTCTTTCTGTGAATAAAGCATTTTATTTATTCTCTCATTTGTTAATTGATATCCACATTAACCCGAAATTGTTACTTTGTAACCGCTTTTATAGCTTTCGCTTCCTTTCGCATAAAATACAGCGCTATATTTTCCATTTTAACACGCAGTCAACCAGACGATCATTATACAATTCGTTGTATCCTTAAAATTCATATCATATTACACCAAAAACCTATAATATTATGTACAGTTAAATAGTTAAAATAAATAAAATTATAATTATCATAATATCTTGTTTCTATATTTCAAATTTTCATGCGTTTTCCCTCATCTGGGGACATTCTCCCCAGTTTTTGTTTTTAATTAAATCAAATACAAAGCAATGACAGCGATAAGCGATTAGTGTATTGTAAATACAGTGGAGCCACCTGCATATGGTCTTTGATCTATACAGTGTTTTTCGTCAGATCATTTTGAATGTGAAGCATGGTCTTTTATTCACATCTGCTCACTGTACGAAACAGACAAAGCAGTGAACTTCAATAGTATTTAGGCCAAAATCACCACCAATTGTCAGAGTTACTCCTGCTATTGCGATGTTTACTGACCTAACCATGAAAACGACCACATAGAGCTGCCAAACTTCTCCTCATATATCTACCATACGCATACACATGTCACGTGGTCACACATTACTCTTACTTCTATGTAACGATAACAAATAAAGACACAAAAGCTAGCTATATCTTCTACGCCTAGCTCCGAGAAGCTAGGCATAGGAGATCACAAGCTTTCGATTATTTTGATCTATATTTTTTGGAAGTAAGAGTAATATTTGACCACGTCATATGTGTATGCGTATGATAGATACACGAGGAGAAGTTTGACAGCTGTGTGTGGCCGTTTTCAAGGTTCGGTCAGAAAGTAAATAAGTTCGAAGCCAAAAGCTACTGGCGTCGCTAAACTGCTCCGAAAGAGCCGAATTCGAAGATGATTCTGCGGTATCACTAGAGGCTACCGGTTCGAAATCGTTACATTATACGCTTTATTCTGGAAATTTTACATCGCCATCACTCGCTGTAGTAACGCGAGTAAAACAATACTGAAGCATTGCATAGAAATCACTGACACCAATATTATCATTAACGTCACAAAACCACGTGATCGCTCATCTCATTAACTTCGAATTTTTACGCGCGCTTTGCGAGTTAGACGCATTAAACATCTAATTTTAACTATAAATATTTTTTCAGAATTTTATTTTTTTGGCATGTAGTACATGCAACATTAAACTATGTGTAAACACAGCATTTTAACTAGTGCCCTGTTGTTAGCCCCTTTATTGCCAACTCAAACAGGCACAATGACACGTGATAAAAATTATAAGACATTAGTGAGCCATAAATAAGCGTTGCTGTTAAATTAACAATTGTGTTACAGCCGGCGTCGTCATGGGGATAACAACCATTCTTCTGTTGGCGACGTTTGCTTTGGCGGCAGCAGGACAACGCACGAAAATTAACTATCATGCCAAAGAATTCACGGAGCTCGGCAAAGGCTGCGGAAGAGCGAAGCCATGTCGTACGTATCGCAAAAACTATGTGAAACCTAACCACTGCGTATCTATTAACAAGACAGAATTGTGGACATTGACATTGCGTTGACTGTGCTATAACGGGTTAACGTGGCTGTTTAATTATCTTAGCTATTTAATTCCATGTATACTTTTAGTTGTATTAGTGTGTGTGTGTGTGTGTGTGTGTGTGTGTGTGTGTGTGTGTGTGTGTGTGTGTGTGTGTGTGTGTGTGTGTGTGTGTGTGTGTGTGTGTGTGTGTGTGTGTGTGTGTGTGTGTGTGTGTGTGTGTGTGTATGTGTGTGTATATATATATATATATATAATTATATATATATATATATATAATTATTATTATTGTTGATAAATCTTTGTTGATGGTTGTCCATGAGTTAAGATGAACATATATTGAAATGTAAGGACACCAGAGAGCGAGATTTTATTTTACAATATGTACGACAAAGATGTTAATTATGCTAAATGCATTATGCAGTTGTATATGTAGTTTATTATGACGGGTCACAGATAATAAAAAAACTGCCTATTAAAACTGATTCCTAAAATGGTTCAGACCATCGCGAATCCGGTTCATTTATGTTCAGACGTGTAGTGTGTGAAGTTTAAGTAATGTGTAGTGTGTGAAGTTTAAGTAATGTGTAGTGTGTGAAGTTTAAGTAATGTGTAGTGTGTGAAGTTTAAGTAATGTGTAGTGTGTGAAGTTTAAGTAATGTGCGTAATCTGCCAATTATTTTCAAATCATCGTAAAAATTGAAATCAGTCGTTAGATCTAGTAAGGATCAAAATAGTGGATATCCAAAATGGTAAATGTTGTGCGAGACAATGCCGATCATCAATCCTTTCGCCGATCACATGACAAAGTTACGAAATTTCACCAAGGGTGAAAATCGTGATTTTTCAGCATTTCGTTATTGCACTGCACATGCATTAAGTAACTTAATAGTTTGTCTGATGATTTCACAAAAGAAACTGTACACAAAAGTTGTACAAGCGACCTAGCATATTGCAGTGGATACAAATTCATTTGAAATGAGACTGGCAAAAAATCGATTTGAGGATGCATCTTTAACATAACTGTCTGTGTGGATTGTTTTCAGACGGATCGCGGCAGAACTTTACGCTCGAGTTTTGCCCAACGGTCTTAACACCCAGAAAGCCTCTGCAGCTGTCGTTTGTTTTCACTCCACGTACGTCTCAATTTAATTTTGTCTTATCTTAACGTCTCAAGCTCTTCAAAGCAGCCAATCTATACTACAGCGTTTTAGCAAATATGGTACTTTTTAAGCCAAAATGGAGGTCACGATTCTTGTTATTTCATCATGTTGCCAAAAGAACGATCTTTGTCAATATAGTCACTAATACTATTATGTGATCACGTCCATCTCGCAGGGGTAGCGTACAAGGAGGGACAGGTATGCTACACAGTGTACTTGGATAAGCCGAACGAGTCCGACCCTGTTCACCAGTCCTGTCACCCCCTTCATTGCGATCGCATTAACAAGCTTTTCCCCACGATGTGTCCGTTCCGCAAAGGGGGTAAGTCTGCGTCCGTTTTCGGGAATAACGGTTTTCCTTTTTTGAAGTACAAACAACATATCTAAAATTTAACAAGATTCCGTTCAAAAGCTACAAGCTGAAGAATATAGATGGTATTTGGGTAATGTCACTGGGTAATGTCACTGAGTATTATATGTCAAATACGTGTTAAACATATTGGCGTTGTCTCGAATTCTGCTACACTTAAAATTGGAAGGAAAAGGTCCACCAACATATTCATGACCTTTCAATATTTTTAAATAAACTTCAAGATGACCTCTAATGTGCCATTGTTGCCCAACCAACTACGTTCCGTGCAGCGTAAGTGCTGCTAAAACGTCGTTTTAGCAAATTATAATGTTGACCAAGCTCATTACAATTTGTCTTACTTCATTTTGCAGTTACTTCGAAAGGCACCGAAGTTCTAGATTTCAAAGTGTTTGCTTCCTATATTCCTCCGGTAAGTTTTGTTAAACATAAAAACGTAATTAAGCGCTGTGAGTTTGCTGAGCGCCGATGGTTATTATCGATTCTTGGCATTAAAGTGAAACCAAAGTCATTGTTTTGGGGCTTTGCACCTATAAGAGTGCCTAAAAACTAACTATTTGCAACTATAATAAAGAATATCACGCAAGTGGTTTACTGGGAATCTGTTCTAAACGTCTGATCTAATATAATTTTTCGTGAAGGCTGACATAGTCATCAGTGTTTGCAATTTTGACCAGGTCATGCTTAACAAATATGTTATGTTTTTTGGAAGAAATCACTAAGTGGATAGACGTGGGATCGCCAGTAGATATTATCTACTTAGATTTTCAGAAAGCTTTTGACAAAGTGCCACATCAAAGATTACTACTTAAATTAAAAGCCCATGGTATCGGGGATAGCATAACTGACTGGATAGAACAATGGCTGACTGACAGAAGACAACGAGTTGTAGTAGATGGAGAAGTCGGTTTTGAGTGGGGTACCTCAAGGATCAGTATTAGGACCTATATTATTCTTAATATATATCAATGACTTGGACGACAGTATAACAAGTAACGTACTGAAATTTGCGGATGACACAAAACTGTTTAGAAAGGTTAATACTGATGGTGATAAACAACATTTACAAAACGATCTAGACAGATTAGTGAAATGGTCTGAGAAATGGCAGATGTTGCTCAATTTTGGGAAATGTAAATGCCTACATACAGGACATGGGAACTTGGATGAAAACTATAAAATTGGAGATTCTGTTCTGGGTACTACTGTAAAAGAAAATGACTTAGGAGTTACAATAAGCGTTGATATGCAAGTTTCAGAGCAGTGTGGTATTGCAGCTTCAAAGGGTAATCAAATTCTTGGATTGATTAGAAGAAACATAACATACAAGGGAAAAAAGTTAATTATACCTCTGTATAAAGCAATAGTTAGACCTCATTTAGAATACTGTATACAAGCATGGAGACCGTATCGTAAGAAGGATATAGATACGCTTGAACGCATACAAAAAAGAGTAACTAAAATGCTTCCAGAACTGAGAGACCTTAGTTATGAAGAACGCCTGAAAGAATGTGGTTTAACAACTCTAGAGACAAGGAGGTTAAGAGGAGATCAGATTGAAGTTTTTAAGATATTGAATGGGTATGAAAATATTGATAGAACTAGAGGACATGAGGTTAAATTAGTAAAGGATCAATGTAGATTGGACATCAGGAAGCACTCATTCTCACAGAGGACAATAAATGAATGGAACAAATTGTCTACAGATTGTGTAACTGCTAGCAGCGTGAATATGTTTAAAAACAAGGTTGACACATATCTCAGGAGGGCGGGTTATAAGTAGATGAACATTGTTGGACTCTCGATAAGTCAATGGCTTCCTTGTCCACTTGCCATCTGGGCCTTTGGTTTCGATGGCAAATCTTGTTAAATCAACCAGCGGCGAGCAGCCCCTTAACCTCTAACGCGGCTGTGACGTAGGCTGGACATATCGCGTGTATTTTTAACGTGGTTGAGATGTGCAGTTACATTTTTATTTGCTTTTATATTGGATTTACAAGCAGCGAAAACTCTTACAATGCTGTACTGTGCAGCATTCGGATGTAAACATGATTCAGCGAGGTATAGACAGTTGTATTTTTTCGGTTTTCTCTGGAAAAACAGAGAGTAGTGAAGCAGTAAATTCACAATTGCGAGCGAGCTGGTTGGAAGCACACGCGATATGCTAGACTTTGTTCGGCCCATTTTGAAGAGTCGTGTTTTGAAGTTGATATATTTTAATCAACTAATGGGTCAAGATCCTTCAAAACGTCGGCGACGGAGAACGTTAAAGCCTGAAGCGGTACAAACAGTCTTCCAGCATGTACCTCAGCCGAAGTCTTCGACACAATGCGAACACTCGATCAAGAGAATTGTCAAATATGAATGCGAGGCAATTAGTCAACAATGAATGAATGGACTATCTTGCCAAATAAGTTGATTTTAGACGCAAACAGCATGTCCAAACTTATTGGCAAGTATATCACTAAAATGGTCTACGTCTACTATCAGGCCTATAAAGTTGGAATTGTGGGAAACCTAGTCAGTACTCTTGACTTACGATTCTGAACAAATATGACGCTGCCCATGCAAAACATTATAGGTGCAGAGGCTCTTATAGGTGCAGAGGCCCTAAAAATCCCTTTGGTTTCACTTCAAGTCAGTTGTTAAAGTTGTAATCATATTCAGCATCGCCAAGCGTTCACCCGCAGTCACAACGACAACGAACACCATTGAGAAGGTCCAGAGTATATATAGCCCGATGCGTTGAAGCAAGGTTTAAATACAACGAAAGCACTCAAGGGTATGACAATGTCGATAAATAGTGCTTAATTCATTCAAACGGGTTTTTGGTTTGGAGAACATAAGTTGTCGGGATTGGGACCCCTAACGATAAACTTGAATATAGACGAGAAAACAAGTGGAATTGTTGTAAACAATATATTAACATAGAGTTTATATTTTATTTTCAACAACAATCTATTAATCAATAAGAACATCATTGAAGAATTTTGGAAAAAATTAATAAAAAAATTACAAAACTTTCCATTCGTGGCCACGGTTTCCTCGATTGGATCACTCAATGTTTTAGATTGGACCAAAAGTAAAATTATTATATATAGGACAAAGCATAATTACGAATTGATACATAAGTAACATATAGTGTTCATTACAACGATAATAGTTATAATTAGTTAAATACAATATACTAATAAATACCAGTGTTCAAGATCTTTTTAGTTCCATCCAACCTACACAATGTTCCATGTCTTCTTTGACTGGACAAACAAACAAATTATGTAGACCAAACTTTGAATTAATATGTGAGTCAAATATAGTGTTCATTAGAAACATAAAATTAATCAATAGTTAAATGAAATGTTAACAGGGCCTAATGTTCATAGTCTTCTGTCAGTGGCTCCGGAATAGGCTAGCGGAAATGATCGACATCCTTTAGAGCCCACCACAACATGTTCTGTCTCGCAGTTGCACCATAGAGTCTGTCATCACATCCATTACTAGGCGCACTATGCCTGTATAGTGTCAACTGCGATTCGTATACTGCCGTGTCATCGTTCAGAGGCCATCGGAACCTGTTCTGTCCCACAATTTACACACGCTGCACCGCCACAGTTTCTTTCGTCACATCCATGACTCGTCGCATTATGCCCGGGTAGATTTTACCATCGTGCAAAATAGTGCCCCATTGACCAGTTTTGCAGCCTTCGAAGTTCTTGATGAGCTGCAATCGACTAGGTTTGGGTGGATCAGAACTGTTGTGTGCTCTCGATTGATTTGCAGTGGTCGTAGAAGTACTGGGCTCTTGGGTGGGTGTAGTCCTAGTAGGTGTAGCTATCTCCGGTCCGACTATGCTTTGTTTAGCTAGTTTCTTTCTTCAGTTGGCATAACTCTGGTACAGCTTCCATGACAACTGCTGTCACTGCTGGAGCTGCAACAACTGGTGTTAGAGGTGGTGTAGGGTTGTGCTCTTGTGCAACCACCATGACAACTGCTGTCACTGCTGGAGCTGCAACAACTGGTGTTAGAGGTGGTGTAGGGTTGTGCTCTTGTGCAACCACCATGACAACAGCTGTCACTGCTGGAGCTGCAACAACTGGTGTCAGAGGTGGTGTAGGGTTGTGCTCTTGTGCAACCACCATGACAACTGCTGTCACTGCTGGAGCTGCAACAACTGGGGTCAAAGGTGGCATAGGGTTGTGCTCTTGTGCAGCGTACGTGATTACATTAGTTACAATAGCAGCAGCGAAGTCGGAGCCTTGGAATACGTATATGGTTAATGACCGCATACCTTCCTTCCTGAAGCCACTAACAGCATTCTGGACGGATGCCGCTTTTCTGTACGCCTCATTAAGAATTTCGGCGACTTGCCATGTTGTCACTGGTCTGCCTACATGTTCTCTCATCCACATCCTCGATGCATCATCATAGTATTTCTCAAACGGTCCGAAAAAGGCCTCATCCAAAGGCTGGAGTCGGTGAGTCGTGTGTGGCGGAAGTGAGACCATGACCACTCCAGCTTCCCAGGCCATATCAGTTGCAGCCAAATTCTTTGTGTGGGTCACGTGGCTATCGAATATGAGCACAACAGTCTCCTCCTTCGTTGGTTTAACAAAATCTGCGAAATGTCACAGCCAAGTAACAAACCCCTCATTGGACACCCAGCCTTTGTCCCCGGAGGTTCACCATTTGTCAGGTCTATTTTCATGTTTATATAAGACCATTGGCACTAAATTTATGCAAACCCTCATAAAGTCTTTGGTCTCATAAAGTCTTTGGTCTCATAAAGTCTTCGGTAGTCCGAAACAATGTAAATTTACTTGTGACTAAATGCGTTCTGTTACAAGTTTCTTCGATTGGACCACTTAGCAACTTCCTTTATTTGCATTATATAATTGCTCCCTTGTCTAATATTACTTTCTGGTAATCAATAAACTGTGTCGGAATAATTACACACATCTAATGATGGCATACCCCTTTGTGAGTCACTGGTGGCAACTGCAGTGGGCCAATCATGGAATTTCACGTGTTAAAAATACTGCATTGTCATCACAAGCAGACGACATCCACTTTAAAATTCTTATTATCGCCACATACGTTGGGCTCCTATACTCTTGATGGACACATGTTTTCGCCTGTAAGTATGACCAAGGGTGCTGTACTGATAACTGATCACGGCCTGATTATTATGTCGGGGACATAGAAAACCTACTTTCGGTGATAAATATTTAAAAAGTACTGCTATTTCGTCGAAACTTACCGTGTCATCATAAATGCCACTGGTGAATGACATAACCGACAGAGGATGCCACGGTGTACAGTGGTATGGAATATACAGCACTGGCCCGATCGAGGAACTGGTCTAATCCCGGCAACTCTCCCCTATGGTTATACAGTTTCAAAGATCGCTCTGGAAAACTTGTATAGTCGGTGATAAAGCAATGAAACAAGAGGCTACCACTAGCAATCCGACTGTCCATAGATAATCATTAGGTGGGGAGCGGTGGTCTAATGGTTAGAGCACCCGCCTGTCGATCGAGAGGACGGTGGTTCGATTCCACCTCCGCCGTTTCGAAACTTGGGCAATTTCGTTCACCCCACTTTGCCCGTGTCTTTCGGAAGAGACACTAAAAGCCGTTGGTCCAAACTCCTGCGTTAGCTCAATATTGGGCTGTTTGGAGTATAACTACATGAGAACATGAGATTATTTTGACCGTAAAATTGTTCCATAGAAAGCTATTCGAATTTTTCGATTTGGGCTGGTCCAACGTCACCCCATAGGGTATGGTGACTTTGGTCCACATACGTATATGTTGAATAAGAATGGTGTCTACTGCATAGCGACTACATATACAAGCTGGGACCCTACAAAATATATAAATCTTGATAAATATCTGATTATTTACAATGATAATATGAAAATTAGGGAGCACAGCCCGCTCAGGCATTGGGCTGACTTTAACCTAAGGCCCAACAACGTGTTGCCATGGGACCTCTGCATGCATTCCGTTCACCAAAATGGTTCTATTAGTGTAATAATATAATATAGTGTGATCCAAAGTCACCCCAGTTTAAATTTCCCAATGCACAACATGTAATAAAAGTGGGAATATGCTATTCTAAATTTATATTCAGTTAAATATTATAATAATAAACAATAAAGATGAATAAAATACGATATTTATATAACGCCATAATCATAAGTCTAGGCCGTTTACGTTGAAGTTGAGCATCATTCGGAATTTTGTCGAACATTTGTTGTTCGTCATTTTCTCAGAACACTGGCATTTAAAATGACCATATTCTCATAATCGCTAGCAAAGCGTTATAGCAATGCACTAATACCACCATTTTGGTGAAAGGAACGCATGCTGGGGTCTCAGGTGTCATGACAACTCTTTTGTTTTTGCTCTGGGCCAACGTCACCACAGCGGGTCAAAGTCAGCCCAGTTTACGGTATTAAGAAACGGTCGTGATTGCAATGGCGATCTCTTAATATGCATGACGTCACACCCATATCATTCCATGTTGTGCTCAAGTTGAACGTTAAAACTGCTCACTGCAGTTCGCCGCGAGAACAAATACCATATACACTATCAAGCCCCACTATGCAGAGCATGAAAGGTCAAGTTTAGTACATTGTATATTGATGCGTTCATGTCACTATATAGTTTGGCCTATATTGACCTTATGCGTCCATTGTTGAGAACGTTGCAATACTTTTGTTCAACAGGGGAAGTACAAAGTGCGAATGGAAGCCACGGATGTGTCCGGGGAGCAGATCGTCTGCGCAGAACTACATTTCCAGGTGGCTGCTTCTGCTGACAACGACGAATACGAATACGACTAAGGACAACTCAGGCCACGGTTGCTGTCTCGAGAGTGGCCTCGTCGATCTAGAACTACAAATATTTACGTATCAAAAAGTAGAACTATTATGTTGATAATATATTAATTATATATTTATTGCGTTATACTAATATATTGTAAGTGTTGCGACCACCGTAATTATAGTAAGAGAAAATACATGATAGCGAAGGCATACCCACTCGACAAACATCAGCAACAAAATAATAACCCTAGATAACCATAAATAACTAAAGGCGACCAACAGTCTAAATTTATTAAATGATATATGATATAGTTGCTACAGTATATGTTTTTTGTAGGAAGTGGTGTTACTTTTCGACAAAGGATCATAGCACAATACTTGTTGTTCAACAATTCAATAATAAATAAGAGCGTGCAAAACAGTATCCGTTTCTTTACGTATTTATATTGTCTCGTGGACGACGACGACGACGGATGTTTTACGTGTTTCTAACATACTTATTGCATTTTGACACACACGCACTTGCAAGGAAGCACGCACGCACACGCGCGCGCGCGCGAACGCACGCACACACGCAAGAACGGATGCATACACCAAGTCGGTATTTGACACCGACCTAGACACACAATAGTTAAAGCGAAACAAAAGTCTTGGTTTTGCACCTAAAAGAGATAATAAAAACAAAACTAACCGCGTGCAACTAAAATGAAGAATATCATGCCACTGATTTACTCAGAATGTGTTCTAAAGGAGGGAGATTCCGGTCATTTCTCCAGTTGACTTGAACGCTGACGTGTTAAACAGCGCAACCGATAAGCGCATGCGCAGTTCTATGAAAATCGGGGTAATCTAGACTATTGTGACGTATTAAGGGAGGACGGCATACAAAGAACCAACGCAGTCTCAAACAAACGTGTTATTTTATCAGAAAGAGGACTACTTTAGTAAACAAAGGCCAACATGTGGTACATAAGTTGAGTTTGGACGCAAGCAGCATGACCCTATTGTATTGACAAATATAGGAATAGGTACATACACATATATTTTCATTTGGCGAGCGAATTTTGCTACACTTTGACACTCGTTACGTTGGGTTATCTAACAGTATGGCGCAGCCCATGAAATTAAGGTGCTGTGTGTTCAATAAGGTTTTCCTAGTAAACCACTGGCGTGATATTCTTAATTGTGGTTGCAAATGGTTATGTTTTAGTAACTCTTATAGGTGCATAGGCCCAAAACCATTAGTTTTGTTTCCGTTTAAGTGTTAGAGTACCCAGTGTATATAATTATCATCGAATGCTCCCCATATCAACAGCCTTTGACACCCCAATCGGGAGAAGGTTATCGATGATATAATTAAACATTAGGGGTAGGCCCTACTTCGTGATAAGCAGGTCCCTCATAAAATATAAAATACTGGTCACGACACATAAAACATATTTTGTATGCAGGGGTCACAGCAGGAACGAATGATAATTTATCGTTAAAAAACTCCGTATTCATGTTAGGCCTTAGTAATGAGTCGTGGCGGGAAACCCCAAAACGGTGAGTCGTGATTCCTTTGTTACGAATGAGGAAGTTTATTGTATCAGGAAGTTTAATTCGCCCGCCAGTCGTCAGCACTGACACACTGGTAGCGCCGCCAAACGGTGTAATCAGAAAGAAGCACAGGTAAATGGCGTTGTCACGATAACCACTGTTACACACTGTGCATTTCTCGAGACTTGTTTGTTTGGCAAGACTAGTTTGATCCCCGTCTCCAGTTGGTCAGCACTGTGACCGATATATAGGCGAGGTAAGTTCTAAAACTATAACTACCAATGCGCAGCTTGAACTAAACGCTGCTTTGGTATTGTTCGTTGACCAGGAAGTGGCTGTCGTATGAAGTCACACCTGTCACCACAGGTGTTCAAATGATGTCAATCCCGTCGAAATGTATGCAGTTCAATATTGTATTAAAACAGAGAATGTACGATATATCCAACTCTGCGCAATCTGACGAAGATTGTTCGGCTTATCTGGAATGTAAACCCTTTGTGTCCCACATTACAAGTACACTTGAAAGGTCTAAGTTGACAATGGAAATTTGTTAAAAAAAAAACATTTCGTTGACGCGAAATGGTATGGGGATCACATTGCAGGGTCGTTTCTACATTTCACTTTAAGGTGACCGATTACCCTGAAATAAAATTGATGAAACATTAGATTTTAGAGGTTATTTGAAATCCATTAGAGCCCAAAAAGGCAAAAAAAATGTGGGAGTCCAGTGCAAATTTTTTAAGTATCTGTGTCAAAATGTTTTAAATACCTCCCCAAAATCTTCGTATGCAAGCTGCGTGTCCCACATCATATACGCACGTGAGAGTTCCTTGACGCGAAATAGTCTGATGATCACATTGCATGGTCGTTTCTACATTTCACTTTAAGGTGGCCGATTACTCTGAAATAAAAGTCATGAAACTATTTTTCGGTTCTTATTGATGTTCTTTTACATAAACACTTGTGTCAGTTTTCTTTATTATTGGAATAAAGGACGTAGTTTCAATCGACAGTATAACTGGTAGTCGGCCACTTTAAGTTCAGTTGCAGTCAAGTGTAATAGCATTTCACAAATGCTACCACCTGGTTGACGTCAGTGTGGCATTTTAATAGACTTGAATATAATATATTGCTACAACCGTTGTTTTCCACACACTTAGACCATTATTTTTTTTAAATTGGTCAATACACATTTTAGTATTATTCCTGAACGCCCTTTGTACGTTTTGAAAACACGAACAAACATACTTATATTCTTATATAATTCGATGGGATGTCAGTCAAATATGGCATGTGGGGAAAAACTGCCACTTCCTGTAATGAAGTCACAGTTTCATCTCAACATATATTGTGATAAACAGTTACCATTTTTATTGTAGCCACGTGTCGGCACAAATGCGGCAGTTCGGCAGAATGCGTTTGTTCGCCATTCACCTGGTGGCAGCACTTGTCATGTCTACGGTGTCGACGTCGTCAGAGTTGTCTGAAGACTTTAAAGTTGAACGATTCAACGACCTCGGTAGAGAGAGCGGCAGAGCGCGGCAATGCAGTATGTAAACACTGGCATCATGTGTCCATACAACATTAATTTACCCGTTAAATTGTAGATACGTATACTATTCACTTGTGAGTATTAATATGCGTATGGTTGTGTGAGGTCGTGTGTATGTGGTTGTGTGACGTGTGTGTGTGGTTATGTGAGGTTGTGTGTGTGGTTGTATGAGGTTGTGTGTATGTGGTTGTGTGAGGTTGTGAGGTTATGTGTGTGGTTGTGTGTGATTGTGTGTATGTGGCTGTGTGAGGTTGTGTGTATGTGGTTGTGTAAGGTTGTGTGTGTGTGTGTGTGTGTGTGTGTGTGTGTGTGTGTGTGTGTGTGTGTGTGTGTGTGTGTGTGTGTGTGTGTGTGTGTGTGTGTGTGTGTGTGTGTGTGTGTGTGTGTGTGTGTGTGTGTGTGTGTGTGTGTGTGTGTGTGTGTGTGTGTGTGTGTGTGTGTGTGTGTGTGTGTGTGTGTGTGTGTGTGTGTGTGTGTGTGTGTGTGTGTGTGTGTGTGTGATTGTGTGAGGTTATGTGTGTGACGTTATGTGTGTGAGGTTGTGTGTGTGGTTGTGTGTGTGTGGTTGTGTGAGGTTGTGTGTGTGGTTATATGAGGTTGTGTGTGAGGTTGTGTGTGGTTGTATGTGGTTGTATGTGGTTGTGTGTGTGTGTGTGTGTGTGTGTGTGTGTGTGTGTGTGTGTGTGTGTGTGTGTGTGTGTGTGTGTGTGTGTGTGTGTGTGTGTGTGTGTGTGTGTGTGTGTGTGTGTGTGTGTGTGTGTGTGTGTGTGTGTGTGTGTGTGTGTGTGTGTGTGTGTGTGTGTGTGTGTGTGTGTGTGTGTGTGTGTGTGTGTGTGTGGTTGTGTGAGGTTGTGTGAGGTTGTGTGTGTGTAGTTGTGTGTAGTTGTGTGTGGTTACTGTTAACAACTACAATGTGTCCATTCACGACAACAACATTATTGTTGTCGTGAACGGATATGTTTATATTTTGCGAAACCACAATCACAAAACCCGACGATATATTAAGTCACAACACGGCTCCAAAATATTTATCGTTAACTCATCTCAACACGTGTTTTATTAAACTTCATATGTATCAACTAAGCATTGTGTGTAGTTGCTATTTTCTAATTGGATATCTATATTTTATCTAATTGGCTGTGTTGATAATTGCAGATGGGTCGAAGCAGAACTTTACAATAGAATGGTCCCCAAAGAAAGTGGTACTTGATGGTCCGCTGCAGATCTCGTTTACTGTTACACCACGTAAGCATGACGTCATATTCACCTTCATATTTATACCGAACTAAGGTTAGGCCGGATACTGTCTCTGTTAACACGCTAAAACGGTTATTCGGTCTAACTTCTATTGTCTGAATATTGTCTGTGTCCTAAGTCTGGGTAAACCGGATAATCTATCTGTTTTATATTATGTTGGGCATATAATTATATGCTAATCTCATGCTGGGGGGGGGTAGTACGTAACCAAGCCCAAACCCTTCCATAAAACCTCCTTCCTTTAACGTTAACATTGACAGTTATAGTTATATTGTTATAATTATAGTTATATTGTTATAGTTATAGTTATATTGCACAAAACCCACAGTAGGGAAAGATAATAGTATTGACGTCATTGTCGTCCCTGTTGTCATCTTCATAACTGTCAGCATCTGTATCATGTATTTTTGCAGTGATGGACCACACGGAGGGGAAAACCTGCGTCACGGCGTATTTGGAGCAGTCAGTTCTGTACAACCGTTGCTCTAGTTCGTCATTTCACTGCGGAGAAATCAATACATACTTCCCTAATATGTGTCCCTTCCGTAAAGGCGGTAAGTTCTAACGAAACAGCCGGTTAAGCACACAGGCACGCACGCACGCACGCACGCACGCACGCACGCACGCACGCACGCACGCACGCACGCACACAAACTACGACATGTTTAAATCATGTGTGTTTAAACCATAAGTGCCTTTGTGTGTAATGCTCGCTACCGTTACGGATTAAACTGTTAAAGGGTATTGTAAAAATCTCGACCTCCAATACACGTAGGCGAAAGTTCGTAATTCGACAGTAAAACAAGTCATGACGGCAATCGGTTTGTTTTCTGTTGTAGTGATATCGAAAGGCACTGTAGAGATTGACATGAAAAAATTACCACTTCACCCAGCTCCGGTAAGTAGGTATTATTGCGACATACAAATATCATTACTTGTACAGGACCTTAGCAAACACAAACACAACCGTGGCAAACATGGATTCTGCTTTTAAAAGCAAAACAACATCGTGTACCTTATTCATTATACATCTTAACGTGTCAGGGCACGTTTAGTAAATGTTCACTGAGGTAAGGTCCTAAAAGGGCACTTTCAATGGAAATAGTTCACTGTCTCCGTTAGAGCAAATGAACATTTAGCTGTAGAGTTCTGATGTTCAAAACCAAACTGTAAGTCATTTGTTTTAAAGACATCAGTACTTTTCATCGTGATAAGTCAATCATATAGTTGTTTTATTAAGAGGGGAACACTAAGAACAATTCCTCGGTAGTTCTTAATGTTATTAGTTGATGTTCTGTTATTTTTGACCAAATGTTGGATTGTGGCTATATCAAAACCATCCGGGGTATACCCGTGATACACAAATACCGCGAAGAACACAGAGAGAAATGCATATAACCTGTGAGGAGCGTAGATAAACTGATCAATATATGCCAACCCATATAGCCCGTGAGGAGCGTGGATAAACTGATCAATATATGCCAACCCATATAGCCTGTGAGGAGCGTAGATAAACTGATCAATATATGCCAACCCATATAGCCCGTGAGGAGCGTAGATAAACTGATCAATATATGCCAACCCATATAGCCTGTGAGGAGCGTGGATAAACTGATCAATATATGCCAACCCATATAGCCCGTGAGGAGCGTAGATAAACTGATCAATATATGCCAACCCATATAGCCTGTGAGGAGCGTAGATAAACTGATCAATATATGCCAACCCATATAGCCCGTGAGGAGCGTAGATAAACTGATCAATATATGCCAACCCATATAGCCTGTGAGGAGCGTGGATAAACTGATCAATATATGCCAACCCATATCCATCACATTTGTTGCTTTTAACTTGGTTAATACCATTCAAGGCGTCCTTAACAGTAGCAATATTATCACAACCATTATACTGTGCATCTATTTTACTATGTATATTTTGTAACAGTGAAGACATATTATCTTAATTATGTGCTACTGAATTATACAATTCTTCATCCAGGTTGGGTAACATAGTATTTTTCTTGATGACTTTACCCACTTCTTTCTAGAAGTCCCTAGTTGTTTTACCAAGTAAAGCTATAGCCATACTTTGTAGTATAGTAGTGAGTATCAGTGCACGCGTTAATTTTACCGTTTTTAAATATGCTTAATATCATAACATTTTCTTTCACAGGGAAATTACAAAGTGGTAATCAAACTGCTCGGCTTGGATGGCAAAGAGTTTTTGTGCGCGGTGCTACAGGTTCCCATTGTTTCATGTGCTCACGGCCAAGAAGACTACGATTACGGCGACTGCAATTACGACTAATACTCTTTGTGGACGAATCGTGACAACTTCTGGCACCCTGGACAGCACATCGATATATAGTGACACGAACCTGTTGTGACTAAATCTACGAAGTGCTTTATATAGATCAGCGGAGGAACTGTTATGCAATAATTATTAAATTCTTGAGTGGCGCAACAGCCCTCCAAGTATAGCATACAGTAGAATGGCACCCAATGAACACTGTTTTCTTGCAGATATTTGAAGAAAAAGCATTAATCAGCTTGTAGTTATATGTTTATTTTTTGGTATGTATTAAATATATCTCCTGAACACGTGGTCGATTTCTCGGGTTATAAACAGTAACAAAATGTTTGTTGCACTCTTTCCACAGCATTTATGGAGTGTTTGTAATGCTGTGTTTATATAATAGTGCCGGGCACTAAAACTCATATGGCACTACAAATGTTGTTGTAAAATTAATTGTCCTGCTTGCCACACATATGTTGTCCCAATTACGTCAACCGCTTCACCGTAACAGCAATGCTTGCAGGATTTTCGTGCAATAGCATGTTTATCGTGCTATTTTTAATTAGTACCCCCAATTATGTTTTGTGGGTGTTTGTTTCAGTGTTTCTGCTGTTCAGTTTTTGTGTGTGTTGGTGTTCCAGTATGCTCGTTTGTGTAAAACAATTGTACACATTTTGCTACAGATATTCTGTTACAACACGCGTGTTCTTGTACTGCAAACATGCTACGATGCATGAACGCCACTCCAACGTCACATATATTTCGTCCGCGGTATCTAGGCCTATTGTGTGTGACGTGTTTCTCTCTCTCTCCTTGTGTCTCCCTCTCCCCTCCCTCCCTCTCCTTCCCCTGTGGTGAAAAGGTGATTACATGTGTTTTTACGCGTCTTTTGATAATTTACTTGTTCCGTAGATAAATATGCATTATGCATGCAACTGTGATTGGTTACTACACATAATGCATACCAATAACGGCTAAATTGAGGTAAGCCCAGATTCTAGAAAACTGCCGTGATCACCCCTTAGGGGTGGTAGCATAAGTATTCAAAGTAAAAAAGTATAGTATTACGTATTGGAGGCACGGTGAGTTTGGTCGTCACCACGTTTCGCGGGACAAACGGATGCTTTTTGATCGGCAATATGCGCGTTGTCCGACACCATATACGACCCCTTAACAACACAGTAGTTAACTGCACTTTCGACGAACACGTCATGATGACGCATTCAGCGTTCGCAGCGTCACCGAGCACTGCGGGGTTTAAAGTGCGAGCAAACAAAGCATACATCCTGTTTCACATAGAACGCCAGTTGGTCAACAGGTCTCCCGTCGAGCTACCTACGTCTACTACTACAGACCTGTTGAACCAAACGTCAAGTGAAGATCAGCGCTGATCTTTTGTGGATCGATTCGTTTCGGTTAGATCGCTAGATCTTGTACGGAGTCGCCGTAGATACACGACACGAGAAGGATCATCTCCATAGCTGGAAACTGGTAATGTTGAAATTTGTCAAACTTCAAACTTTATTTCATGCAGTTTATGTTTACAGCATGCTATTGTTACCAACAGAACCGATCGAAAACTGTTCGATAAACTGTATCGATAAACTGCATTGTAGTTCACTTTGCAGGGATAGGGGATGATCTTAGCCCGGATTGGCAAGAAAATGTGTATTCGCTCAAAGGCACGAGGTCAGCATTAATTATACAATGTAAACCAACCACTCGTTTACACAGTACCAGTGCATTACACAGTACCAGTGCATTACACAGTACCAGTGCATTACACAGTACCAGTGCATGTCAAGTCATTGGGAACTTTACTTTTAAAAACTCAACGGAGGTATAAAATAACCATATTTGGTTGGCTTAATGAGTGTCGCATTGCCATTTTTACTTGCATAGGACCATACAGTTACAAAATCTGATAGTTTTTATCGTAAAACCGTGTTGTATAGCATATTTTTATTCTAGCACCGTCACCGCCCAAATATATGTGTTTTATTGAACTTCAATTTTAAATATAATTTGACTTTGACTGTTATGGTTTTATGAATATCGACCTTGCCATTCATCACGCAATGTAAATATGAAATTCGAGTTGAAACATGCAACATTCAACAGATAACGGACAAATTAGATTAACACATTGAGGTTCATAAAACATATTTGCGCAGTCAATATGTCATGAGAGATATAGTTTACATGGCCTACTACGTGACATGATTTTACAATAAACGCGATCAGTTTGTGTGTCTTTAGCAGGAATTCAGTGACAGTGCCATTGTCGAAGACACCAGTGCTATACTGGCGGCAAGGTTGACTAAACATTTGAAATATGTGTCACCTTCATTTCTTTGTAGTCTTTATGTTAGACAAATATTATTTTATATTATATTGAAAATATTATATACATAAGAATTTGAGCATCGATTAACTGTAAATGTATTTACAAATTTATGTTACTCTATATATATATATATATATATATATATATATATATATATATATATATATATATATATATATATATAGTTACATATATTTTTAAAATATCATCATGTTGGCTTTGGCATAAACAGAGTTAGCTTTGTTTGTCGGTGTGTTGACAACTAACTTCATTTATTGATTCATTGATTAATTCATTCATTTGTTCATTCACTCACTCATTCACTCACTCACTCACTCACTCACTCACTCACTCACTCACTCATTCGTTCATAGAAACTAACGCTTCTGTTACTTTCCGATCAAGCGGTGAGTCAGGCATGTCTGGCATTTAGATAAAACGTCACATTTATGGCTGACAAACACACATATTAATGAATTTCCCTTTGGTGATAAACCACCGAGGCTCGGGGAATGGAAGTGTGGATGTCCGTAAAAGGATATCCGTTAACGGAGCAGACTATTTTTTCAGCAGTCATTTATAGGGTAGGCCTAATCTCCTTTCAGCCAACACCGGTTGTTTTCCCATCCGGGAGCAAGAGTTCCATGCGTAAATCCTGACATAATTAATATTATTGCACAATTCAGTGTCACTATTGAATAGTCGGTACATTGTGTACGACATGTACGACTCTAAACGATACAGCTGCTACCCCCATACCAACTCCCCCAATTAAACCCACGTTGTTTTAAGTTTAGTATAAAATCCCCATGTTTTGAGATGGTCACTAAATGATGTGTACATAGAATGGGGACCATATCATGACAAACAATACATTCAAACTGCATAGGTACTAAGTTCACAGAGGTAGGAGGGTGTAGGACGCGGTATGCCCCTCCAACACTATGGAAATTGTGTTGAAAATTATGCATTATCGCGCAATAGTACACACGGAAATGTCGTCCTGGTTAATAATGCAAGCTAGCTGATCGTTGATTATGGGCCATAAAGTTAAATTCATACAATGTTCTGCAGCAGTCAACCTTGCGGCAAACTGATGCTTTAGTCACATTAATGAAGAATAAGCTAATGTGTCATCGCTGCAAATTCGCATTACCCGTTGATGGAATCTACCTACTTATACACAACCTATACACGAATGAATAGCAACAAAATCCAGGAAAAGAGCATTCATACAAAAAACGTGAAGTGTTTTGAATTTAACGTTGACTGCATGCATTGTTTATGCAGTCGATGTTGTCGTTGTCGTCGTCATCATTGTTGCTAATTTGGTTAATGTCACTGCTTTAGTTGTTGCCGTCGTCGCCTTAGACATTGGGTAATGGGACTTATGTCGCCTTAGACATTGGGTGATGGGACCTATGTCGCCTCAGGCATTGGGTAATGGGACTTATGTCGCCTTAGATATTGGGTAATTGGACTATATGTCAATCCGGTGATATAATGGCATCGGTCTTACTAACAGGAGACTGTGCTACAGGTTGTTGTCATGAAGTTGGCAGCGGGACTTCTATGGGCGGCATTTGTTGTGACGGTGGTCACGGGTCAACCTGAAGTTGACTTTAGGCCCAAGAAATTCACCAATCTCGGCGCCGACTGTGGAAGAGCACAACAGTGCTGTAAGTATCGCAACAGTGCTGTTAGTATCACAACAGTGCTGTAAGTATCACAACAGTGCTGTTAGTATCATAACAGTGCTGTAAGTATCACAACAGAGCTGTTGGTATCATAACAGTGCTGTTAGTATCACAACAGTGCTGTTAGTATCACAACAGTGCTGTAGGTATCACAACAGTGCTGTAAGTACCATAACAGTGCTGTAAGTATCACAACAGAGCTGTTGGTATCATAACAGCGCAATACAACCCATTAAATATAATATATAAATTCACACTATTTACGTATTACATTTATTTTCTAATAGAGAAACTGTTTGAGGAGATATTATCTCAGTTGTCGCATCAACCAATGCAACCCACCCGTGCAAGTTAGTTTCGACCAATCGCAGCCAATCTAACAAAATTGTTTGGAGATTACTTCGCTTCGATTGTCCAAATTGCAAGTGCATGAAATATGTGTGTTAACAATAACACATTTTATGTCCCAACACTTTGAACACGCACGCCAGGCGCAACAGCACGGCTGTATTGCATCGTGATTTAAAATTTATTTAAACAACTATTTGTTATTGTATATATAGATGTAGACAGAAACCATTGATAATGTGAAAATGTCCTTATCGCTTGACTGAATAAAAATGTGATATTGTTAAATATTGGCATATACGATACCATTCCAATATATTGTGCAACCAACATTTAAACTGGTTATATGTACATTTGTATTTGCATTATGTTATATCGGTAGTTGATGTTTCATCTTCGAAGTTCTAACCTTCGTATAAAGAAATAGTTAGACCTCATTTGGAATACTGCATACACGAATGGAGGCTATCTCGTAAGAAGGACATAGATAAGTTAGAAAGAATACAACGAAGACCTTATTCCAGAACTACGTGACCTTATTTGCGAAAGCCGTCTAACATAGAATGTGGTTTAAGACCACTAGAGACTGGAGACTAAAGGGTGACCAGATAGATTGTAAAGGTTAATGGTTATGGAGATATTGGCAGAAATTTCTGCTCAAACTTACAGTCAGACGGCACGAACCAGCATTTGGTAAGACACAGTGTAGGTTGGACATGAGAAAATATACCATTTTCACACAGGCCGATAAGTAATTGGAACTACTTATAAAACGATTGTGTATACGCTAGCAGTGTGAATAATAGTATGCTTAAAATAAAGTTGATAGATAGATAAATAGATAGATAGATAGATAGATAGATAGATAGATAGATAGATAGACAGACAGACAGACAGACAGACAGACAGACAGACAGACAGACAGACAGACAGACAGACAGACAGATAGATGATAAAATGTATTGGACTCTCGATAAATCAATGGCTTCTTGTCCACTTGCCATCTGGAGTTTGTAGTTTTGGATCGTAATATCGTTAAATCCGGATGAATGCAGCACCTGATTGTTCTTGTGTTCCAGCCGGGTCGCAGCAGAACTTTACATTGAAGTTTTGTCCAACGAGCATCACACTTAGCGAGCCGCTCGAGATCTCATTTGGGTTCACTCCACGTACGTATAACGTTAGCTATTGCACACTCGTTCTTAGAAAATTAATTTGACGGCTTTGTGAATATTGTCAGTTGTATCGTCCCACAATGATTAATGAAATTCAAAGTAGTTACCACATCCGCGCTGCGTGCCAAAGGATTTGTGGCAAGGTACGTTTGGTGTAAAATTCTGTCTCTCAACATTGGATACTGTGTATGGCTATTCTTCGTGGCTTCCGTGTACGTAACACTTGTGCCTGATATATTGCTTTCGATTAATAACGCGCGCACCCCCCACACACACACATTCACAGACACACACACACACACACACACACACACACACACACACACACACACACACACACACACACACACACACACACACACACACACACACACACAAACACACACACACCACGCACACACACAGACACACACACACCACGCACACACACACACAGACACACACACACCACGCACACACACACACACACACACACACACACACACACACACACACACACACACACACACACACACACACACACACACACACACACACACACACACACACACACACACACAAACACACACACACACCACGCACACACAATCTTTTATTTCCGCTGGCTTGGACACCGGTAGAATGTATACCTGTGACTACTTCTGTTGATGTCTTTGTCGTCTTCATCATCACTATGATCATCATCATCATCGATAGTATCATAGTAATGCCTTCCTGCTTGCAGTGATGGACCACAAAGACGGGAAGGCGTGCTACAAGTTGTACCTGGATCAGTCTCCTGACTTTGTCCTGTTGTATGATGACTGTAGTTCGTTTAACTGCGGAATAATCAACAAACGTCTCCCGAGTATTTGCCCGTTCCGTAAAGGCGGTAAGTAGTCGCACCCTCTCTGCACCAACTACCAAGGAAGAATGTATTTCATCACGGAAATTAAGCTACCGATGTGTAACACGTACATCGTCATGTCATTCAATCCGGGTGCACATATTCATCGTCATGTCATTCAACCCGGGTGCACATATTCACGTTCAGTAGCTCGCTGTTGCATTCACACTACTGTGGTGCGAAAATACTGTATTCGCTTTAGTTATTGTTAAATTGAACATTTCTAGAGGAGCGGTGCTTCACGAAAGATATGTATTTGCATTGGTTACGACCCATCGAAGATTAAAATTGTTGGCACAGCATGGCAAACCGACAATTGTGCGTAATCAGTAGTAGGCCTATGACTATGCACGAACAGCAAATATTCCAATTTGCGTTAAATACGTATTGTGTACCTTACCTCTCCATCATGCTCATTTAGGTATGTGTTAAAATTATATCATTAGCCTAAAATCTGTCATCACACCATTAGACAAGGATAACAAATAACACTGTCAATCTACTGTAATATGACTCAAGCCTGTTATGTTTCGTGTTCAGTTCCAGCGAAAGGAACTGCAACGATTAACCTGAAAGATGTTACATCATTTCTGCCAGTGGTAAGTGTTATGAATGTCAATAACATTCAGGCCAAACGGTATTCCTATAACCTTCAAACAAGAACGTCTGGCCATGAAGCTTCATAATTATTTAGTAGCAATTATTAGTCACTGTTTTATATTAATAAATATCATCAATGACTATCTGTGTTTTATAATTGCCAGTTGTCTAAAGTTTGTGGCCAAGATCACAGATTTGTATTATGAATTGTTTATTGTTGTTATTATCATTATAGTCTCATAATAATCAAGTCAGACAAATAAATTATTTAGTCAGGCACCCTGAAATTGTATTATATCATTTCGTAAACGTGCACGATTCATTATGCTATGTAGGGGAGACCAGGGCTAGTTGTATACAGGGTCAAGTTGCTACAGAGTCGTTTTACGAAAACATAGCACACATATGGAGATACCATCGACAGTAGTTGGTTGGAAGTCCACCAGCAGACACACTGTCCAAAAATCGGGAGTTACGAAGACAAAATTAACGAGGTGTGGACAAAAATTACTTTTTAACCACCTAAAACTTGTTTGGGTATGCCCACATAATATCGTCTCAGACAGCCATTTTTAGGCTTCGTGAATGAAACTTGAAACATGTCTAGTATATAGTATAAGGGGTTATGCCAAGTAGAATAGTTAAAGTTAAATAGTAGTTAAACTGGAAAAAAGGATGTGTTATCGTTCACGTGCGTTCAACTGCAAAACTTGTGTTTGGGGCAAGTTGTTACAATATTATTGGGGCAAGTTGTTACCGTTGTAAAAACGTTCGGCGGCTCGCACCGATGGCTCTGCCTGCGAGTTTTTTGCTGACAATGACTGAAAGAACAAAACTTAATTAACCACGACGTGTGAACGCTTTATTTCACTCGTGAAGCCTAGCGTACTGGTTAATAACCAGTACTGTTAATGCTAGCATCGTCAAGCAAAATTAACAAGTATCTCAGAAGTGCGGGATGGAATCTCGATAAGAAAATGGCTTGCTTGTCCATTTGCCATATGGGTGTTTTGTCTTTGATGGCAATCTTGCTAAATCATGTTAATTTTTTATGGCATAGCCCTATTTGAGCAATTAATAAATATTGCACGATTCATTGAAATGTGGATGTTTGTGCGCACTTAATCAAGTAGAAGTTACACATATATTTCCATTCGCTACATCATATTCCATTCAATAATTCATATTCAATTCACAATTGTTTGTTATGTAAGAATTCGGGGAATGCGTCGCCTTTGGTAACTAAAAATTAAAAGCTTACTATATGAAGCTGTGAACACCTACATTGTTACGCACACTGTGTATACGATGTATAAGTAGGGGGCCTATGTATAATCCAATTAATGTTATAACAGTAACATGTATGAGTGACACTTTCTTTACGATCCATACGTTCTTTGCTGTAACAACGTGACCCGTATGATGTAACAACGTGACCCGTATGATATAACAACTTGCCCCGCTTACTGGGCTAGTTGTTACTGTCGACCGCGCCTGGGAAATGTCACATACTTCCCTAACTACAATATGAAATATCAATGGTATGATACAGTTTATCAACACTTAATGTATACGTTGACATAAATAATGCATCTAGCATACTTTGCGCAAAAAGTGACTTTAACTGAAAATTATATCAACTAGCCCCGGTCTCCCATAAGTATCTGTGTCAAATGGAAACCAGTCGTACACGCATAATCAAAGCTATTATCAACGAATATTTTATCACTGAGAAAGTCAGGAATCTGAAGTATTCACTCATTGTGAAACAATGTAACGGTGTTCAAAACCATTGTCTCCGACAGGGACAGTTCAAGCTGCGAGCAGAGTTGATCAGCAAGTCTGGAGAGCAGTTCCTCTGTGCCGAACTACATTTTAAAATTCCGCCCCCTTCTGACTATGACGACGACTACTACTGAAGCTTCTCAGTTATTAGGGGTCACACCTTCAAGAGACCTGGACAGCTGTGTGGCTGCACTGAGAAGCATATTAGACCCCGCCACCTCAACAGTATCGAGTGGCTCTACCTTCCGGAAAGCTTTGGATCCACCTACGGTCCTTTTTGCTCGAATATGATACTTTATAAATTATAGTGTATGCTCTAGACTTCTCGTCAACACACCTTAGAGAAAGCGTAATGTCCCAGTAATGTGCATGGTGTTTGACAACATAGGATCGCTGTTTATAATGTCATTTCACGCACATTGTACAGAAACTATAATACGAAGTAATTGTTACTGGCGTGATGTGTCCGTAAGGATATCACTCGCCAGTGGCACAGATACAGATATATCACAGTAGACTTCGATAGCATCTACTGTTATTAAGATTTGTTCTACTCTAACTATTAGTTCGTTTGTTTCAGTGACTGGTATTTTATGGTAATCCGTTAATGTTACTAGTGCTGCTGGGTATGGAAATTAATACCGATATATTGTGTTTGGAATGTGAATTGATGCTCGGGCTCTAGTGCTAACAACTACGTCATATGGAGCTATGTAGATCTGTATAGACCAATATTACATAAACATTATGAAATACTTACTGTATTCCATTATTGCGCTTTACTAGTTATATCATGTTATTTAATTGCGCTCTGTTATGCGACTGCGTTTAATATGTAATGGTTACGTTTTCTTATAAGTATTTAAAAAACATTTAGTCCATGCTACTGATTTTGTAACTGTAATCACATTGTAAGGTTTATTGCAATAAATATGTACAATATGCTATTTGCATGCCGAGTCCATGTTGTCAAATAGCAATTGTATAGTGCTTACAAAATGGGGGAAATAGGATCGTTTCAATGTCAAGCAAACAATCCACCATGGTCCACGTCGTCTCGCCCGTCTCTTTGAGGTCTGAGCACAGCACGCCAAGTAGTTTGGCTGTGCGACTCGGCCCATGCATCGGTTTGACCCAGCAACCGTAAACTGCAGGGCCAGTTGTGCAGGGATATCCTCGGGCATGCGCAACACATGGCCGAAAAAAGTATGCTAATTACGTTCCACAAAATAATTTTCCCTTTGCGAAAAAAATTATGATGATTATCAATTTGTGATGAACATGAAAACAATGTTTTCTTAGTCTGTTGTAACTTATTATTGCATGCTGCTAATGTAGTATAATTGATTGGAAATATGCTACTTAAATGTTATTGTAAGACTAACACATGTTCCGAGAGCCGGGAGTTCCAATAGGAGTACTTTAGCATAACTACAACACAATACAAGTTGATGATACTGCTTTATTGGCATAACAATTTAACACGTGGTACATATTCAGCAGGTCGAATCCCATCAATAAGAGGTTAGTCTTACAAAGCAGTTGGTAGTTGTGCAGCTTGCGCAAAAAATAGTGTAACCAATTATAGTATTTTGATGTATGATTGTTAACACAATTAAATTAATTACCTCAGCTGTTTCTGGCTTGCGTCAGAACCAAAACGATTATACGTAAAATCGCCATTCAATCTATAAGGACATTATTCCCGGACCAGCTGTCGTATTGAAAAGACCAACATGACTAGCATAATAACAACTTGTCTAGGAGATGGCTAAAACGGATCACATTAGTGCATGCTTGCAAACAAGAACACTTGTAAAATGTCATGAACACGCGTCAAGAAACATATTCTCAAATGATAACAATTACAAATGTCATTGTCAGTAATGTCAGTATTAGCAATGCCAGTATTATAAAGCATGTCAGCATCACCTGATATCCAAGGGTTTCTTCCTGTGAATAAGAACATGTTTCTCCAGTGAGCACTCATTATCCAAATTCTACCAGACAAAACCAGAAAACATGTAAAGAATACTTCACAAAAACCAATTTAAAGATATGCATCCAGTTAGAATAGTGACCATCCGAAGAAACAGTAAATTAACACTCGCCTTATTGTAAAACACACCTAATAATGTGTACATAGCAATCGTAACATAGTTTGCTTTGTGAGATCCCTAAAAAACATATTTCTAACAGGAATTCTCAAAGATTATCGCTTCACACCTGCTGCATCTCTTGAAGGACTTCTGTGGCAACGAAAAACCAATTTTATTTTCAAAATGTACATTTGTAGCAGTCACATCTGCGTGTTGGAGTGTACAGCATTCTTGTGATGTTTCTTATGTGTGTAAAGGTTACTGAGCTGCGTAAAAGTCTTTCCACACAAGGAACAAGTGTACGGCTTTTCACCTGTGTGAATCCGTTCATGTTTATAATAGGAACTGGAGTCTGAGAATAATTTTCCACACGTACAACAAATGTAAGGTTTCACACCTGTGTGAATCCGTTCATGAATCTTAAGGGAACAAGCCTGTGTGAATGACTTTCCACATGTAGAACAAGTGAACGGCTTCACACCTGTATGAATCTTTTCATGAGTCTTTAAATGACTGGACGTTGTGAATGATTTTCCACATGTGGAACAAATGTGAGGCTTTACACCTGTGTGGATCTGTTCATGTTTAACATAGGAACTGGAGTCTGAGAATGCTTTTCCACATGTAGAACAAATGTAAGGCTTTACACCTGTGTGAATTCGTTCATGAATCTTTAGGCCGCCAGCCTGAGTGAATGACTTTCCACATGTAGAACAAGTGTACGGCTTTATACCTGTGTGAATCTTTTCATGAATTTTACAGTTATTGGCCGTTGTGAATGATTTTCCACAAGTAGAACAAGTGTACAGCTTCACACCTGTGTGAATCTTTTCATGAGTATTAAGGTTACTGGTCGTTCTGAATAATTTTCCACATATGGCACAAGAGTATGGCTTCACATCTGTGTGGATCCGTTCATGTTTACCATGGGAACTGGAGTCTGAGAATGATTTTCCACACGTGGAACAAATGTAAGGCTTCACACCTGTGTGAATTCGCTCATGAACCTTAAGGGAACACGACTGTGTGAATGACTTTCCACATGTAGAACAAGTGTGTGACTTTACAGCTATGTGAATCTTTTCACTGGATGTTGTGAATGGTTTTCCCCACGTAGAACAAATGTGTGACTTTGAATCTGCGTGAATGTTTGCATGAGTCTTAAGGTCACTGGACGTTGTGAATGATTCTCCACATACAGAACAAATGTGCTTCATACGGATATGAATCCTCTGACTAGGTTCAAGTATGGAGTATGCAAGTGATTTTTTAATTGAGGTACACGTGTACTGCTCCTCCTCACCTGCGCTAACTTGTTCATGACCATCAGGGTGACTGGACTGCATGAATTGCTCTGTGTATGCATTGCTAACATATGGTTTCACAACATCCTCACTGGAATCCTTTGATGTTTCCACAGACCAGTTTGTGTGGTCCACTTCCAAGACCTCTTTCAATAAACCGCCCTCACACACTACCCATTTTTTGGTCCCTCCACTCTTGCTGTTATATTCATCATCAGATTGAACATTCTCTGATTTCACTTGTATGTCTGGCTCCCAGCTCCCTGTTGGTCCTTGGTCCTTTTGGTGACACTTCATGTCGAGCGGCAGGAATCCTTCTTGTGCATGTATTAGTTCCGGGTTGTCTTCAAACTTTATACTGGTCAGTCCTTCTTGTGAATGTATTAGTTCCAGGTTGTCTTCAGACTTTATACTGTTCAGTCCTTCTTGTGAATGTATTTCTGCAGAGTGATCTTCAGACTTTATCCTTGTCAGACCTATGTGAAGATCAGAACAATGTTTCTTAATATTAACATGTTTTGTAATAATCAGTAGTATTTGACTCAATAGTAAGCATTCCTTGAGTCCTTGACATATAAGCTTGTGACAAAAGGTCATGCCAAAAAGGGGACATCAGTCTACATTTCAAAATACCTTACTCTATATTTTGCTCTCATGTTATCTTTCTTATCTTTGGTGTGTAAAACTATGGCTGGCAAGATAACTATTGCAGAAGTTTTTGGCAGGGGAATAAAATTATGTAATTAACTGACAACAGTTATTTCTGATGGTGGGCATGAAAATTCTTTGAATTTGACATTTTGGAAGTTAATCATACATTATAAATCTATGTTGCTGCATTCTGTTTAGAATAATGCACAATTTTGTTACATTTTCCAAGTATTTTATTTATTACAATACACAATTTTGTATCCACCATTATGTACAATATAATTAAGCCTGTCATTCACAACAAAGCATGTTTAACACAATACTTTGAAAACAATTCCAATTAATTGATCTATTTTCCACAGGTGTATGATAAAATTACAGATAGTAATAGTGTGCAGAACCATTTTCTTGGAAAAGGTTATGTCATTGGTGAAGAGACCTGGTTGGATATGAAACTATATGAGCATATCTGGACTGACAGAAAACATTGGTGAAGAGACCTGGTTGGATATGAAACTATATGAGCATATCTGGACTGACAGAAAACATTGGTGAAGAGACCTGGTTGGATATGAAACTATATGAGCATATCTGGACTGACAGAAAACATTGGTGAAGAGACCTGGTTGGATATGAAACTATATGAGCACATCTGGACTGACAGAAAACATTGGTGAAGAGACCTGGTTGGATATGAAACTATATGAGCATATCTGGACTGACAGAAAACATTGGTGAAGAGACCTGGTTGGATATGAAACTATATGAGCACATCTGGACTGACAGAAAACATTGGTGAAGAGACCTGGTTGGATATGAAACTATATGAGCATATCTGGACTGACAGAAAACATTGGTGAAGAGACCTGGTTGGATATGAAACTATATGAGCATATCTGGACTGACAGAAAACATTGGTGAAGAGACCTGGTTGGATATGAAACTATATGAGCATATCTGGACTGACAGAAAACAAACACGATTTATTTTACACACACCTGAACTGGGCCCACACATGTTATGCCTGTCAGTCATATCTCAGAGTTCAACATTCACTGCATGTGTAAACAATGTTGTCCATAAAATGTATATTTTCAAAATGCTCACAGCATATCATTTACCATTCAGCTTATTATCACGCACTCACTCTATCACAATCAGTTAATCAAGATGGTTTATTATAGTAATCGTGATACAGGAATACATAGAAAAATAGAAGAAACAGAAGTTATCACACTCCCACTCTATCAATCAATCAAGATGTTTTATTACAGAAATTGTGATACAGGAATACATAAAAAAATAGAAGAAACAAAAGATACAACACACTCACTATTTTCTATCAAGATGTATATAGTAATCGTGATACAGAAATACATAGAAAAAATAGAACGCTAAGAACACATTTTAAATATCACAATTATTATTAGGGTATACAGTGGCTAGTTCCCCCTCTACAATATATAATAATATACAACATTTCATGTTGTTAGTGTGAGAAAGAAAACACAAAACACACAGTGCAGTTAGAAAAGAATAGAACAGTGGAGATTTTAGTCAATTGTAAACATTACATATTAATGGCATTATATCTGATTTCAGTTATCATCAAAAGGCTCTTAATACAATGTTTAAATATCACAAATGTAAAAGAACAGTTTACTAATTTTACAACGTAATTCCATAGTTTAAAACCTCAATATCTAACAGTTCTGTACAGTGATCTACAGCTTGAAAGTGCTACATGTAACAGCTCAGCGTGGCAAGTCCTGTATGTATGAATTTCATCATAAACATAGCATTCGTGATTGAAGATATCATATTCAGGTCTTTGATAAACTTGCCCTGGGTGTCTGAGACTACACCGGAACTATTTGGCCAAATAAATTGTATTAATCCGCGCTGGCCAGCCAATCACGACTTAACGGAAACCAGTTCAAACCGGAGCCAGTAGCTTGAAACTTTCACTCCTGCTCCAGTCTCTGCATTGCAAAGTTGTGTCTAAAATTGTCTCTCGAAATCCGCCCTCCTCCCCACCTTTCTTCCTTATTTTTAATGCTCAGTTTAAAATGTGATTGTACATCGTTGATGAAATGGGAAGTTGGAAGATGTCAAAACCGCTTTCCCCACTTTTGGCTTTGTATTAGATGAACACGGGGGTTTGTCCCCTAGTAGTTGGTGTTCATGGGGTTTCTGCGCAGACAGGCATCCTATTTCTTCATCGGTATTATTGGCTTATGTTTATATAGGTTAGCGAAATGGCCCCACCTGTTTGTAATTAAATTTGTGTATTGGTGGTGGAATGTGTGTATTCTTTGCATTATATGCTCATGACGACTTCTTGATGTATATATGGTATCGTCATGCTTGTAGGAATGTGGGCTCTGAGAAACTTGCCGGATGGGGCTGTACATGTGTTCAGTTCCTGTCTGGTTTGCTTTGAGGAGCTCACATTCCTGTTAATGTTCTTCCAAAAGTGGCTGCGTGATATTTATTAGAGTTACGTCAAATATAGCAGCTATACTGAATTTGTAAAGGTGTGCAAAGTCTCATTTTGAGAATGAAAATTGTGATCATAGATGAATCATTAAACATTTCCGATATAACATGTTTCGGGTGGAAGATGGCCACCCCACACACACGTGTGCAACAAGCACCCCCTCGTCTTCCTTAACCAATCTAAAAAGAAAATTTTTAACACTTACTCTCTGGCATCTGTGCTTTCCGGTGATGCTGGTATGCAGCACACTTCTCTCTGTGACTTCGCCATTTCTGTGAGTTCCACAGTTGGCGCTGTGTCTTCTTCTCTTGTCTCTCACGCTGTTCCGTGATGGCACGTTGCATTTTCACCTGCTTGAAAGGGACTGTGGAATCCAGTAGCATCTCTGCAGCTCTTGTAGCCTTTTTACGATCCCTGAATATAAAGCAGGAAGTACGTAATTTTATATTAACTATAGATTAAGTCGACACAAAGTATAATTTCATTTATTATTAATTTTAGTACTTTTAATTAACTGTTTTACCCTATTATAATAATTGTATTGTCTACAAAATTAAAAAAAGAAATCTTCCGTTGAACGATCCTTCAGTTTTCTGGCACCAAATGTCTGCAACTCATTGCTGGCCGATCTGAGAAACTCACATTACCTCACCCCCTCTATTCAAATCCAAACTCAAAACCTTCCTTTCCAGTCATACATTGTGACTGAAAAGAGGTTATTAAAAAATCTCATAAATAATAATTCTCACTTACCTGCACCTTCTTGCACGCAACATGTCATTTTCCCGTCGAATTTGCAGCTCCTCTTCAGTACGGGGGCGACGGTAATTCCTCTTAAATCGCTCTATATCCTTCAGTCGCTTGGCATCATGACTTTGTGGATCACTTTTTATTGTTTCTCTGTACAGCTTGCACCTTTCTGCATTTGTCAAGCCTTTGACTTTCTTGACAGGCGAAGGCAAGTCATGAACACCTTTGAAAAAACTATGACTTCTGTTTGGCAGAACTTTTATACGAACAAAGTAAATAAGAATAACCAAAAAAATTACATAATAAATGTACTATATATGTAAAAAAAAACTGCTTATAAAAAATCAAAAGCACCTGACATGTTCCAAGAAAATGTCATAATCAACTTAGCCTTTTATCTCATTCCTGTTTCGTTATTTTAATGATCAATAAAATTGAAAGCTTCAAATGCTAAGTATGCAATTATTTTACCATGGAAACATGATGTAAGTGAAAAATATTAAGTTGATTTTGATTTTGGACATGAAATTATGTTGGTCATTCATTATGTTGGACATGACAGATTTTTATGTCTCCAGTCGATCATGTGCAAAGAGAGTGCTTTGTCGATGCTGATTTAAACCACTGGATGTACATATGTGGTTGTTTTAGCATTCTGAATGACATAACTTTTGTTCCCTTAATGAGATAAACATGTGCTATGACTGCGCTGTTATTACTGATTCTAGTCGGCTGTGATGTTTTTGGTCGATTGTGATGATTGACAACACCAGGAAATTATGGCAAAACTCACCTGGCGTTCTGTAAGCAGCCATTGCAGGAACACACAGCAAATGTGGTAAATCGTATGATCCTCCAGGACAGTCACATGCTAATCACTGGCACCGAAATGCGCCGTGTTTTTTTACATCAGCGATTAGTCATTTCTGACGATCGGACATTAATTTTGCACATCAATCAAACTGATAATTTTACAGTATTTTACATTGAGTTTTAATGACCTCTATGTTGTTGTTCACAAATGTAAAAAGTAGGTCACCACCAGTCCACTGACCAATTTTAACTTTCACATAGATTTTAGTGCAATTTGTCGTAATTAAATCTCACAATTTAGTCATATGTATGTCTTTTTTTGTATTTTATGAACAATAAACAAACCACAAGCAAAAACCTCAGGTTGACAGATTGCCACCTTTTGGCACAAGATTTAAAAAAAAAAAAATATCACCACCACAAAAAGTACAATTAAAAATGTTTACTAAGATTATGTGTTCGTAAATGACAAAGTTGATTTAACAAATGAAGCAAGCTAGTACAACTCAAACTACATTTTCAGATATAAAGATATTTCTGTAGATTACATACTCCAGCAACTATATATTTATGTGCTAGTGTGGTGATGTTTCTAATTTTCCTTCATAATATATACCTTGTAAGACATCCGAACTCTGTTTCACCAGACTATCTAAACATGTTGGAGACCCAGTGGGGGACTGGCTGTTCGAAGATACTCTCTCTTGGTTGATGTCTTCTGGAGTGCAACGGGCATCTTCTGATGCTGCATCTGATTCTGATGAATGCAACTGACTCCCTTTGGAGATGTACCGTTCTTCTTCAGACTTCATCGCAGAAGTGATGACTCACTGAAAATACAACAATTATATCAATCATCATCTGTAAAGGTTGCCCTTTCTTCTCAGAATTTTGGTTCAGCTGAACCAAAAGTTATTTAGTAAAAACATATATTATAACACATAAGGGGACAAAGCTAATTATACCTCTGTATAAAGCAATAATTAGGCCTCATTTAGAATACTGTATACAATCTTGGAGACCATATCGTAAGAAGGATATAGATAGGCTTTGAACTAATACAGAGCAGAGCAACTAAAATGAGTCCAGAACTGTGAGATCTTAGTTATAAAGAACAACTGAAAGAATGTGATTTCACAACCCTAGAGACAAGGCGGTTAAGAGGAGATTAAATTGAAGTTTTTAAGATATTGAATGGGTATGAAAATATTGATAGAAATATTTTTTTCTCACTCAAAAAAGATAATAGAAATAGAGGACATGAGGTAACATTAATATAGGATCAGTGTAGATTGGATATCAGGAAGTACTCATTCTCACAGAGGACAATCAATGAATGGAACAAATTATCTACAGATAGTGTAACTGCTAGCAGAGTGAATATTTATAAAAACAAGGTTGACACATATTTCAGGAGGGCGGATTACACACAGATTAAAAATGTTGGACTCTCGATAAGCTGATGGTTTCCTTGTCCACTTGCCATCTTTGCCTTGTTAAATCTTGTTAAAAAACAGATTTCCCCAATGATTTCAGGAAAAATCAATTTAACACATTTGCACACAAATGAACTAGCAGTGCATTTCGTTAGTATTCTGAAAAATCACGGAACCTGTATTAAAAATATTTATTATGCTTAAAATCAACCAAATTCGTGATCTTCGTGTATCTCGAAATCTCGTAAATGTGTGGACATGGTTCAGGCAAACGTTCTATGAAATGGTATTATTATAATTACGAGGACAACGCGTGGGGCGTGGTGGTTGTGTTGTAAAGCGTCGGTCTTCCGGTCGACGGGACATGGGTTCGAAACCACCTGCTGCCGTTTCAAAAATTGGGCAATTTCGTTCACCCCACTTTGCCCGAGTCTTTGGGAAGAGACACCAAGTCTAGAAGGCCGTTGGTCCCTTCTATCTGCCATCTGGTGTCTGTGGCTACGCCATGGGGAGTAAAAGATCCCACACGTGACACTGTTGTGGACTCAATGCGCCTCGTAGAGCTGGTGATCTCGATCTCTAAACTCACTTTAATTTAGCTGTGATCAACTGTAAAAAGAGTATCTCATTAAGCAAACTAAAAACAAGTGGGCGATATAAGGGCGTGTCGATATGAAGAAACGCTTTAAGTATTACCCACGTCTCCAACGTTTAATTGAGCTTACAATACACAGGTATTGCGGTAATTAAAGGCATATGTACCGATGTTGTGTGAAGTATACGTACACCTGAATACAATACGTTGAAACCAAAGATGTTTGTTGACACTATCGAAAGCTCGACAACGCGTCGCCCCATTTGTAGGAGGGGCTATAGGAAACCTAACCCACAAGAGGACGCCACTGTCGTCGCTGGTGGTCACAACTGTAGTGTAGACATATTAATTGGACTCAGTTATAAGAATTTCCACCCGTGTACAAAGTTGATTTTCAAAATATTAAAAATAAACATTTGCGAACAAAATTAACAAACGTTAATGTTGTCGCCAGTGGGAAAACAAATAGTTACCAGGACCGTCCCCTTATCGAGGGTGATACACATAATTTAATAGCGAACGTATTCGTTCCAAAGGGCAAGTGGTAATTACAGCAACGGTTAATAGGCCAACGGTTTAACAGCGCTCTTACCGCGATAGCAGACTCTCGTCTTTGACGTCGCGAAGATTTCTTTACGCAATTGCTTGTTTGCTACGCGACCCGTTTTTAATGTTATTACGCACACATAACACATTCAACACTTCGATGCATAAAAAAAATTGGTGCCGTTAAGATTATGAAATCGGGCGGGTCTGATTCAGACGGAACTAGTTATATACGTCACGACGCGGTCATTGCGTAAAAATGGCGCGTGTGTTGACGTTGGGACTGTTGCTTACATCATCGCGTACAAAATGGCAGACGACGAATTGAAACGTTATTCGCAGTACAGCGAGTGTGTTTGCGTGCACCTGCGTGCGTGCACTGTAATTATCACTTTTACTCTATTAATTCTATTCTACAGCGTCTTTAAAATATTATGTCTGGATATATTGTGTTTTATAAATGTTTATTGATTACGTCGCCTATGAGTACTAGCATTGCAATGTCAGTGATGTTAAATATTATATTTAGTAAGAACTAAACATAACTGCATGTAGCAAGCGCGATAAACACGACTTTTGTAGACACACTGGACAATTCTGACATGGCTTGTTATTGGGGTAATTGTGCACCTTTGACTTCTATGCGTTGCGCTTGAACTGAGTGCCCCCTAAATAACTTAATTCAGTGTTATGCCAACGCGAGTGGACGAGCTTTATCTGCTATGTGACATTGCTCCACCATCGATCGGAAGGGTATCCCTCTCACAAATAAAGAGAACCAAGCAGGAAAGTTACCCTCGCCACCCCCCTATTCCAACATGAGCCAGCACCCAAGAGGTTGAAGTCCATGAATAGCTTCCTTCATGATGTTAGGCTCCTGGATGGCCAACTACACATCTGCAGAATAGATGATCAGGTAGCGCACCTGCAGTCAAGACCTCACAGAGCGTCTCGTGACCCCGAGGAGTCTCTACCGTAAGGAGCCAGAGAGCCGTGGCCAGCCTGGCAGTGTCTCAACCGCCTTACGACTGGTGTCGGTCGGGCGCTGCAGACACTTGATGCAGAAGTGGGGGTATAGCCAAGATGCCAACATTGACTGTATGTGACTGTCAGGCGCGGATCCAGAGGTGGGCGTGGAGGCGCACCCCCCCCCGTTTTGCTTGAAAAAATTGTTTGGGGGCTTTACTCTTATTTGATAATTAACTATACTTAAGTTGAGAGCACATTATTATTATTACCACCCACATCCTGAATGTGGCACTATCCAAGGCAAGTTTCGTGAAAGTAATGATTGTCTGACTGCAATTGTGAACAACGTGGGCAACAAATGGATTTCAAAAACAACGATGGATGCTTTTTCTAGGATTTGTTATTATTTTTTATGTTTCACAAGGACGTCTAACACATGACAATTACTTGTTCTTGTAGAGTGATTGTTTTTGATGACAAATTAATTGGGATGTAATTGACTTACATGTTTAAAAAAGTAAATTTTAAGTAATTGTATAATGCATATTTTCATAAAAATGGAACCACTCCAAGTGATGAAATATAAACAGCTGTAAGTTAACAACTCGATCAGTAGTGTGTCTCGCAAAGTGTGGACAGGGACCCATTAGTTTACCGTGCTACCACGTGGCGGCGCAACAGGTTACATACCAAAACATCAAAACATTTAAGCCGAGGGGGCCGTGGCCCAATGCCCCTCCCCCAAGTACGTCACTGGGTGGAACCATAGCAACGACGCATGGTTTACTGACGGTCGCACGGTTTCTCTACTTCAAAACAAGTCTTCCGTGTTGAAGTATTGGTTACTGCGAGGTAATCCTCAAAAACTGTAGCTTGCTTTCTATTACCTACCCTTCGTTCGGCCGCACAACTGATGCACACTGCTTCATTAGTTACGCAAGCAACAGGGAGTGGTCCATAAGAAGTCCCCTGGCGAATATAGGGTAACTCACCATTTGTCTTTTCCGGAAGGCGCATCTGTCAATGAATTTATTCTACATGAATTTTCCTGTGTGCAGTATGCTACGATACATGACGCCATTGATTATAATTATAAACAAATCCCCCTTCTACTGTTTTCTTGGGTAAAGTGGGTATTGAAGCTGCCTTCCGCGTCATCCCCGTGTCGCCACGAGACACCCTGCTATTGGGTTTTCAGCGGAGAGGTAAATTTTACATCGACGCTATCCTTCCGATGGGTCTTGCGAGCTCACGTAACATCTGTGAATCCTTTTGTAGCGCATTGGAATGAGTGGCAAAGACAACATTGGGAGTGACAGAAATGGTACATGTGATCGATGACTTTCTGTTCTTAGCTGAATCTTCTGCGAAATGTGCAGCTGACACGAACGCTTTCATTAAACTATGTGAACAGACCACTCTCCCCTTCTTGGGCATTATATTAGATACACTTAGGCTAGAAGCCAGACTTCCCGAAGATAAGTTGACTAAATGCAAGTCTCTATTGCGTGAATTCTTGTCGAGACAGAAAGTCATGTTGAAGAAGCTTCAGTCCCTCACTGGTGTGTTGAATTTTGCATGTTTTGTGATAGTACCAGGCAGGGCCTTTCTTAGACGACTCATTGACTTGATTATTGGCGTGACCAGACCACACCGTCATATTAGGCTCACTCAACAAGTTAAACTTGATTTGAGAGTGTGGCAAATTTGTTTTCTAAATTTTAATGGTAGAGCCTTCTTTCTGGACGACGACTTCCACGCAGGAGATTGCTTACAATTGTATACAGTCGCGCCAGGCAGTATAGAGTACGGGACAGTATATGGCAAGGAATGTTTTTTTGGCAGTTGGCCTTCCTCGTGGTATTCCCTCAACATTTCAGTTTTGTAGCTGTTCCTCATAGTAGCTGCAGTAGAAGTCTGGGGGAACACATGGACAAACCGTAGTGTTTGTTTTTCACCGAAACGAGGCCCTGGTACCAGTAATAAATAAACAGACATATCGTGAACCACACGTGATGGCTCTACTTCGTAGAATGATTTTCACTTGCCTAAAGTTTAATTAAAATGCTATGGCATGTCACGCACCAGGTCGGTTTAACACGCTGGCCGATAAGTTGTCTCGGGGTCAGATAAATGAATTCAGACTGTTGGCACCATGGGCTAATTCCAGGCTACCCAAGCTTCCTTGCCATATCTCCCCTGCAACTTTCCGCTGGTAGGAATTTTATAGTTACCTTGATGGGATTTTAGGAAAACTTGTCTCGGGCGAGATCTTCGAAGTCCAGTATTTCTAAATGTCTCATAGCATATGTTGTTTGGTGGGGCGGTCGCATGTCCAGGTGACCTGGTGGCGGAATGACATCACCTCACTGCATTATGTGTTAAGTAGTTTTAGTCGATGACATGTTTGGTGGACATCTTTTTTAAATAGGCTGTGCATTAACATACGTTAACTATGTTTTTTTTTCATGTCTATAATGAGGGTCTATCTAGAATGTACTGGCTAAGCGAAATGAGGCAATATCTTAAAACCTCAATTAATCAGCCCATATTTTTTGTGTTTATCTTGTTTCCATAAATCCCAACCGGGATATCTGGTTGGTAATAAATATCAGAAAAGAAATCCCGGCCATATTCACACTATTAGATGTTATGTTGTTGCCTTGCGTAAACACGTGTTTTCTTTCTCAGTTTCATTATTAACTAATTGGTAGGCCCCCTACATCGAAAGATGAAAAGGCACCGCCGGCGTCATACCTAATAAGTACCACCATATGATACAAATCCTCCCCCCGGTCATTATTATCTAGATTATCTTGACGCCCACCAGTATACTGACCTTTCCGTAACGTGTTTCATGCGTTCTTTCTAGCGTTTGTTTTGTTCCACAATCTGTCTGCGCTACGGCTTGGGTTGTACGTTTCTTGCTGTTCGCTCGTTTAGACTTGCTTTTATAACATTTGGGCGTGGCTTTGTTTTATTGAGCATATATCTTATTGACGCCATATCGGCGTCGACCTGTCAGTGACAGTGAACGTGCCCTGTCAGTGTCACTGTTACTATATCTGTGTAGTGTGCAGCAGCATTTTCGCTGACAATATCCTGATATTTTATGAACTTTTTCTTTATGGGGCGTTATTTTAACATTAACCTCAGGCGGAGAGTGGAACGGCTTACTGTTATTTCGGGAAGTTTTGCTATTGTCTATGAGTATGACTATACCCAGTACAAGCAATTGTCTATGCTGTGTGCACCTTGTGATCTACGACGTGGGTGCTGTTTATGTGCACCGCCGATCTTTTGGGCAATGTCAAGTGCATTGTGTAGGTGAGCTCTGTCGGAACCCTTCTGGGGTTGTTTCGTGTACACCAATTTTTGGGCCCTGTCACGTGCACTGTGCAGGTGAGCTCTGTTAGAACCCTTCTTGGATTTTTGTGTACACACATTTTTGGGCCCTGTCATGTGCACTGTGCAACTCTGTTAGAACCCTTCCATGGGTTGTTTTTGTGTAAATTATTTTTTAAGCCCTATCGTGTGTGCATCGTGCGGGTGAGCTATGATTGCACCACGGGGGTCGTTGTTTTGTGGTAAGGAGATATATCGTCGCACCTCAGTTTACAACAGTTTGCGTTGTTGCTTTGCTTCACAGTATTTGTGGTCCACCAGTATATATATATATATATATATATATATATATATATATATATATATATATATATATATATATATATATATATATATATATATATATATATATATATGTGTGTGTATATATATATATGTATATATATATATATATATGTATATATATATATATATATATATATATATATATATATATATATATTGATATATATGTATATATATATATATATATATATATATATATATATATATATATATATATATATATATATATATATATATATATATATATATATATATATATATATATATGTGTGTATGTGTGTATGCATGTATATATTTATTTATTTATTTACTTATTTATTTATTTATATAGAATTGCATTTTATTCTTGTTGTGGCTGTATTGTCTCCATTTGTGAGGGGGTATTCTCAGTTGTGTCTCATTACTGTCCACTTGTTGTTAACCAGACCTTGACACCAGCTGCTGATTTAGCTCAGTAGGTGCATATTCTCATTGTTCAGAATGTCTGCTCCATCACTTCATTGTTCCAGTATGACACCACGGAATAAAAGCTCTGCTGGGGAGCAAACTTATAAGGACACACCCTCCCTTCTGGGAGGACTGATCGTGACTGTGCCTGGCGCAAGAAAGCGTATAAATGCATGCCAAAAATGCAGATAGTTAATTTTAGTTCTAGTCTTGGTGGAAGAGCGGTAGAAAGAGTTTTAGTTTGGTCTTGATGGAAGATAGTTATAGTGAGAGTCAGACAGAAGACGACAAATTGTATTGATGAGGAAATGTCGTATGAATAAAGGCGGTTTTGCTATGATATAGCCAACCTGGACTTATGTTATGTAAAGGGGAAGTTTCTCTGTTACTATTGCTAGTCAGTTGAGTTAGAACCTGGTAAGCTGAATGAAGTAGGTTGATCCGGGAACTGATTCAATGACTAGAGTAATGGCGAAACTTACTCGATAATGTTAAGAGCCATGTTATGAGAACCACGTGCTCCGTACAAGCTGCTATATCCCCTGCAACTGTTGCCCCATCTGTTAATGTCGACACTACAGAATCTTTGAACTTTGCTGTTTCTGGTGCCATCAATACCCTCGTGCAAGGTGGTCAGTGGCGTCTTGTAACGAAGTAAAAGTACTCCGTTACAATGTTTGAGTAGTTATTTCAAGTAATTGGCATGTAGCGAAGTACAATTTTGACTAAATACTTTTACTTGTAATGAAGTAGTTTTATCTAAAGTAACGCGACTTTTTACTTCGTTACTTTAATTTACTTCGCTATATATTTCGCTACGTTTTTTACGCGGCTGCTAGTGACGCTCCACCCGTCAACGACATTTCAAAAACCGTGCCTAGTCGCCAGGGGGATTCCGCCGCCAGATAAAAACTAGTAATATTATTCAATCGCAGGCCAGTTCGCGATCACATTTGCATACAAACCTCTCTGGTCAACCACTCAACATTATATATAGATCAGTGAAAAAAGTCTGGCAAATAGTTATGTTAGAACCTTTCTGGGGTTGTTTTGTGTGCACCGTTTTTGGGCCTTGTCATGTGCATTGTGCAGGTGGGTTCCGTTAGAACCCTTCTGGGGTTGTTTTTGTGTAAACCAATCGTTTGACCCTGTCATGTGCACTGTGCAGTTGTGCTATATACTCTTTTGTCCAATTTGCTGCTGAACACTTTCAAGGTATTCCTTATTTTCATACATCAACTAGCATTTTAATCTTTATTGCTCGTCTACGTGCTAAGCATTATGCTCCTTCTACTATTACGTCTTATGTGTCAGCTCTGTCTTATCTTCATAAATTATCTCGCATACTTTATCTAACACAACACTTCGTGATTAAGAAACGATTAGCTGGAACCCTAAAATTATGTGGAAAATCAGACACTCACTTACCCATTGGCCCCAAAGTTCTCCGTCAAATTATTGATGCCATCAACTTTACAATTTGTTCGGCTTATCTACGTAATTTGCTGCGTGGTGTGTTTTTGTTGGCCTTCAATGAATTTGTTTGTATTGGAGAAATGACTGTAGACTCGAGCGATCGGACTGATACCACTGCACAATTGAAGGATGTCACTGCTTGTTACTACTCATCTTATTCTAGTCATATCTCATTTTAGACACAATACTTCTGGTACATCAGTTACTTTGTCTGAGTTGTGATGTTTATTGCCCAGTGTCAGTTCTTACGCAATTTCTCCTGATGCGTGGTAATGCCAACGGCCCTTTATTTGCTCTTTGTAATGGTACCTTTGTATCAGGGCAATTTTTAACAGCACTTATGTAGAGCGCCGCAATTAGCAGGTTTGGACCCAACCTACTACAAGGGTCACCGTTTTAGAATCGGTGCTGCTACCACAGCAGTTGACAGGGGCAAGAGGGATACTCAAATACAGTCCATGGGATCCAGATTAATATATCATAATATTACTTTCCTTGGTGTTGTTGGTGTTGCATCAGGTAGTAGCTACAGCTAGTAGCTACAGCTAGTAGCTACAGCTGGCTAACATATGATGCATCTACACAACTTTTAACAACTGAGTGGGTCTTTGTGTCATATTTCGGTTATGATTACTACAGGTACCACACATTATTTTACAGTGCTGACATTTATTTTTTTGTGAATTTTAGTGCGCTTACAATTGGACTAGTAGTTTGTATTATTTAGTTTACTATTTATTTCCATGAACTTATGTCTGGCTGTTCTTTACTGGTTGCATAGTTACTTGCTAGCCTGTGTGCTGATCTATCTGCTGTAGCGATACCACTTTTACTTTGAGCTGGCTTTTGATATTTCTTTCACGAATAGCTAGCTTGGCAGAGCCCTTAGGTGGATGCTGGGACATCCGTGTGGAGGCCTAGTGGGTCTTTGGCCATCCACCTTTGCTACTTCTTACAAGTTATGACAAAGGATCATTACATATAGTTAGTTTGCCATTTAGTAATTCTGTTTGCCCACGATGAGTACTTGAATACTTATGACTCATCGATGTATGGTGTTATTATTCATGTCATTCAATAATTAAATGACCTGTGTCAGCGACAGTTTGTTTTCTCGTGACAAACGAGCTTAGTGTTCTGCCATTATGCATCAACATGATATGAATATATACTACAGCTTACCCCGCTAGCTGTTACAACTTGCCCAGCATCTGGGTAAATTTTAACAATTTAGGAGACCTCATAAAACGTATCATTGCGCAAATGTGTCTATTGTATTAAACAATTTTGTTCATGCATCTGCGAGAGATACGTGAGGTTTCGATGGCATAGGAAAATGTTTCGATCGGGTAAAAATTCGAACCGCGATCCTGAAATATGCTGTTATTTGCTACAACTAGCCCCGGTATCCCCTACCCACTGTGGCACTGCCATAAACACCACGATGTACTTGGAACATCCAACTTGTTCAAGACTGGCATTAAATGTAAAGGGCTGTCATGTAATGAACACAGTTCATTTGAATAAGGTAATTATGGATTATTGTTTGAAAAGACACTACTGGATACTCATGTCATATATCGACCACCACACTCGGAAAAATATCATACAACTGCTACTTTCCTTGAGGAGTTTCAGACCTACATGGCTTATGCGGCTCATACCTGCAATTCGCTCCTGATAAAAGGTGACATTAATACAAATATGGACATTGATACTGAAGCTGACAGGATTAGGATGTGTGACGTACTGACTATGTATGATTTAGCACACGATTATGTACCAACCCATCGATCTGGCCACACCCTGGATTTAATTATCACCAGATGTAATCGTGAACCACTACTTAGCAATCCAGTGGCTGATTACATGGTTTCCGCTCACATGTACGTACGTTATCAAGTGAGCATGTGCTTTCGGCGCTGACTTAAAGGACTTGGTAAATCGACTGTTGAGTGCTAATGATATTAATCAGCTAGGCGGTGACTATAATTCAGAATTGAGACAGTTTCTGGACAAGCATGCATACATCAAATCCAAAACTATTGTAGCAATACCTTTAGTGTCATGCTTTGAATATGGACTCTTAAGTCACAAAGTCGAAATATGAACACAAAGAAGGAGAAACAGCTATGCATCCTCAACGCTGATGGCCAGCCCCTTGTATGACTACGTGAAAGCAATATTGTTTTACGTACCTGACGCATTGGGGGGATCGTGCGGAGATGCTTCCGGAAGACTAACAGGTCCGGCTCTACGGAGACGAAGAGACGTCTAGCTGACGTTTATATAGGTTTTAGTGAAGACACCATTATAAATGTATTTTCGTTTGATTTTTTTTAATTACTGGTGTTTAACCTATCAGCTGTTATTATGTTATCTGTTCATTATTACATTGTCTTTTGACCGCACTGAAAGAGTCATTCTTCAAAGAGGCATGTGTGATAATAAACATTCTGAAAACAATAGTGAACAACAACCATCCAGGTATATGCTAGCATCGATTACACTAACTGCTTCTTCTCCTTAAGATAATTAAATAGAGTACTTGTTGCAGACAGGACAATACATGTCTATACAGTGTCACAACCTTCATAGTATATGCTTCCTTCTAATATGCAACACTTTTATACGTTTTCGTTTTTGAATGTTGTAGGTGTGTACACCAGACGTTGTTAATGTTTTCATCAGTGAACTGGATGTCACCGGTGTCACTACGACGCATTTAATGAAGCGTTGAATATTGAGATACGTTGGGGCGAAGCACTTATAGCTGAAACTGTCTAATGGGTCCGTGTTGCGGTTAACGGATGGTCCTCTATTGGTCCGACCTTATCGAGTACTCTTTGTTTACTCCTTACATAAACATATATTATCTTGTCATAGTCTTCGTAATTTCCACTATGTGTATATACATTCCACATAATTTGCGTCCATGTAAAGGGATCCCAACATGCACATATCTTGGGAACACCATCGCTTATTAGCGGAAATTGAACATGTAACAGGAGAAACGCATTGCCAAGGCATCATCAGTATTTAGTCAGTTGCGCAAGTGTGCAAGGGAAACTCACCATGTGACAATCAGGGTGAAATATCAGCTGTATAGAACAATGGTACTCTCCACGCTGCTATGCCGACATGAAGCATGGACACTCTACCGAGAGCAAATTAGGAAACTGCATACATAACAGATAATACACCTTAAATTAATCACGAGTATACCACGAAGAGATCACATAACCAACAAGGAAATACTCAACAAAGCAACCATCCCAAGCATGGAACTGCATCTGATGCAAGTAAATTTCAGATGGACAGGTCATACGTGGCTCGTGTGGATGACAGCATATTTACTCAATAAATTGTGTACTCACAACTGTCGGAAAGGATTAGAAACAGAGATCGCCCCAAACGTAATCTCATATATATATATATAGTAAAGCGAAACTTCATGAAAAATGTATATACTTTATAAAGGTATAACCTTTGCATTCGCACTCAGATAATCCGACTTGGTACTCATTCCTGCGATGTGAACCATGTGAGCAGTCATAGTCGCAAGTGTGCTAGCCAGATTCTGAACAGGACGAACCGGGGTGAACAGTTCAGAATTATGATCTGTTTTTTACGCGCCAACGAACACGACGATGATCGTTTTATCAACCCCGTCTCCATAATATCTACTTCTGCATCACTCACTCCTACCTTCATCCCATGTTCACTATCAGTCCCAAGTCCCACCACCAAACAACAGACAACTGAGTAGAAAGTCCCAATATCTCTCCGAATTATTCCAAGAAAGCAACATCTACATACTCCAGTTCACGCTCATCTCCATTTGATCTTCCCCAGAAGAAGAATCTGTGCATCATGATCGTGAATTGTCGTAGTGTTTTCAAAAGATCTGATCTAGAATCTTCCATCAAATACATAAAACCAGACGTTGTTTGTGGATGCGAATCTTGGCTAAATAACAACATTAAACCAGCGAAGGGTTCCCAGATGACTACACCGCCTACAGGAAAGACCGAAACATCACAGGAGGAGGCGTCTTTGTGCTTGTACATAGGAACATCGTATCATTTGCCCAACCGGATATCGACACAAACAGCGACATTTTATGGACCAAAGCACAACTACAAAACAAGAAGAACCTGTTGATAGGCTTTTTTGACATGCCGCATCGATATGATGGAACCATACGGGAATTGAACAGTTCTCCGAAGAAAATATCCACAAACTCAAAGCAAAAACAAACAATCCTCTGAGACATTACCTGTACGGATGTAGGCCCTATCATGGGACACAGGCACCGTGAACACCTGGGCCTCTAAGCGATCCTGTCAACAGCAGCAGAAATACCCAGCTCACCCAAGTCCACATTTGCAACACTGGAGAAGGCAAGTTACCATCAGATATCGTCTTTCAAAGCGCAGCGAAGAGGGGAAGACCACTGAAAAGATGGAGTGACCAGACCAGAAGTGATACTGGGCTCCCTCTCTCGACAGCAGGCGGCATGCCGTAAATCGAGCAGGATGGAAGGTGCAACTTCCCGGAGGACAGCGAGGGGTCAATATGGTTAATGCATTTAATTCAAATAAGTCAAGTCGATATAAATGGGATCATCCATGCTCCCCTTCGTGTTTTCTGATTGGTACGTCGCGCGTTTGTACGATTGTGTCAGCGACACAATGCAACACTAGCAAAAATGCCCGTCCCCAGGACAGGCTATACACACCAAGCAACCTAGTCGATGTTATGTACAATTGCTACTATAATTAATATAAATCGCCCAGATGGCGCTACGTACACTCAAAGGGTTTACGTACCGAAGAACTCGCCGCGCACACGCGTCGTTTCTGCGTGCGTGCGTGCGTGCGTGCGTGCTTGCGTGCGTGCGTGCGTGCGGTCACTGTGTGTCTGTGACATTGCGTCATTGTTGTTTCCAATGATACAGTCCACCGTTGATCAAGCTAACTTTGCGCGTCACACGTCACACCCACAGTACCCCGTTACCGTGAATCGAACCCTGGTCCAAGCAAGCGCCACATCTCGCTAATAATCACCATATCACGGATGTCGCTAAGGGACGCTCTTTCACTCAGCAACCTGGTGGCTTCACGTCAACACCATTAGCGTCTGACCGCTGCACTCGCCGCTGCAGCTGGCGACCCGGCAACATGTCCGAGTCGGAGCAAGTGCAGTCCCTGGCGTTCGTGTGGCTCATGGTGGCAGTGTGTAGCGTGGCTGTCTTCAGCAACCTGCTAGTCATTATCGTCATCGTGCTCGATAAGACGCTCAATAGTGTCACCGAGATGTTCCTCGTTAACCTCGCCTTCAGCGACCTCATCCTTGCCGGGATCGGAGTGCCGCTGAAGCTCGCGCAGGCGGCGTCGCACAGCGAAGACTTCGAAGAAGGTACGTTTGCCCGGTCGATGAAATGACTGTTAGAAGGCAACATTGTAGGGTAACCTGGGGCAGTGCGCCCCTCTAAGGAAAACTTTCAAATTGTACACCATTAAACTATGTTAGTATGTATTTAATACGTTCACATTATAGACAAATATGTGTGTTACCCATTGGAGAACTATTTTCAGCAAATAGACAAACTAGCTGAGTTGCATTTGAAAAATAGAAAGAGTACCCAAAAAAAGCCGTCTTGCCCCATCCGTGGGGCAAAACGGTCTCCTTCCTGTGGCAACACAGTCCATAACCCCCTCCCACGTGGTTTTCGCTGATATGAACGAATTATTGCCTGAAATTAAAATGTATATATAAAATGGTATGATAGTAATATATCAGGCCATTATAGTTGTCACATTTAAATTGGAATTAGCATACATTGAAATCCATAGATAATATAATATTAGTTGGGTAATATTCCATCAAAATTACAGCCTACAGATTAGGACATCTTCGTTGAACTAACTCATATTTGTACGTGAGTATCATTAGCTAATACGGAAGTGTGTTGGCATTTAATCTGATTAATTCTTATTAATCCTGCTCGATGACAGTCGGTGACCAGACCTGTAAGAAGGTGACTCTTGCTGCCGAGACACTGCCATTGTTATTGGTTATGATTGTTATGGGGCTATGCAGAGCCTGACAGCGGACTTGCTGTTTACAACTGTGTATGAATTTCGTGGGCACAGCCCGAGGGTAAAGAACCACTATGAACAGGTGCACAGAAGAATCTACTACTTAAACACCTGACCATTCAGATGGGTTTTATTGACTCAGAAAATTTCATATTTGATCTACTGCACGATCTGCTGTGTAAATTATGCAAGGTTCGTATTATATTAAATAGTCCATGGGCCAGGTGAAATATTGATAAAAAAAATTGAACTAAAAAAGCTTGGTACTGGTGTTTAGGAGTGTCCAAATTATGAAAAAAGTGTATGATGGACATTTTAATTCCGTAGCTTAACCCCACTAAGCAATTTTCACTTCTGTGGATTAGCGCGCGAATTCTTGAAGAAAGAGGCAACAAACCACCCAGCACACAACCACTTGGAACTCCACTTTTCATCCAAAATCACTGTTGTTGTTACTCTATTGACACGTCTGTGTTTACCCACTTCCTCACAGGCCCACGATGTCACTTTCTGTATGCGAAAATAAGGTTTTAACGGGGCTCGCAATAATAAAAATGTTCTTGTAGTCATAATTACTGCAATAGTTTAAAACTTTCTCTGCCACTTCTACACACGTGTACTTGTATAAAAGGGTGAGTGTGATTTGTGGTAAGTGGGTCGCGTGGCTGCTATGATGTGAAAAGCGCGAATGCGCTCAAGAACCTGATGACCACCATCAAGAATAAGACAGCGGTCGAGTACGTAAGCGTAGAGCCTAACCCCAAAGCCACCATCTGATTATTTCCAATGAAGACATACTCGACCATAATCAAATTACTCCTTCCAACGGATTATAGATATCAGTGGCAGGATCAATACAACCGCCAATACAACCGCCAATACAACCGCGGAGTACACTTCCACAAGATTGTGTATGAAACTCTTCTGAGGCTGGAAAGGCTTCAACTAATGGTTAGAAGAACACGTCATTGAGGACATGCCACTTCTACTTGTGGTAATTAAATGTTTGGAAGAGCTCCAACCAAAGACATACCATGGAAACCTCCAGGCAGTGCTTAATCATCCAGCTTCCAGTCAGATACTGGGATAATTCACTAAGTATCTGGCCTCGCCACAGCAGTGGGGATCTTGCAGCTTTCTAGATGTCCTATGATGACCTTGTAGAGTTCATGTTGAGCATCGAGGTAGGGAAATTGGCTGCAGCGTTCTATTCGCTTGCTCATTCCATGGTGCTTTGGGGAAGGCCACAGCCGAGATGGGAGGACTGCGTGAGGAGGGACATGAGAAGATCGGGGAAGGATGAAAAATGGAGAGAGGGAGCGGCCGATAGAAAACTAGGGAAAGAAAGAACAGAAAGAGTGGTTCGACAATACTTTACCTGACCCTCACCCCTGTACAGCAGGGAACAAGGAGGAAGAGCACACACACACACACACACACACACACACACACACACACACACACACACACACACACACACACACACACACACACACACACACACACACACACACACACACACACACACACACACACACACACACACACACACACACACACACACACACACACACACACACACACACACACACACACACACACACATATATATACATATATATATACGTGTATATATATATATATATATATATATATATATATATATATATATATATATATATATATATATATATATATATATATATATATATATATATATATATATATATATATATATATATATTTATATATATTTATGCAATAACCAACACAAGTCCGATGTAGGAGAGAATTGAAACAGGCCAAATAAATGACGTTTTTTATTGCAAAGTGGACTGCTTATCACGCAGCCACTTTGGGAAGAACATTAACAGGAATGTGAGCTCCTCTAAGCAAACCCGACAGGAACTGAACACATGTACAGCCCCGTCCGGCAAGTTTCTCAGAGCCCACATTCCTACAAGCATGACGATAACATATATACATCAAGAAGTCGTCATGAACACGTAATGCAAAGAATACAGACATTCCACCACCAATACACAAATTTAATTACAAACAGGTGGGGCCATTTCGCCACAAGGTCACCCACAAACCTGTGACCACCCCCATATATATATATATGTATATATATATATATATATATATATATATATATATATATATATATATATATATATATATATATATATATATATATATATATATATATATATATATATATATATATATATATATATATATATATATATATATATATATATATATATATATATATATATGATTTTAGTAGTTTACGAGATTTAAGTTGATACCAAACAGGCCACTATTTTGTTAAAATGCGATTTTTGTATTTTCAGCATAATAGATAATGTTACAGCCAGCTGCCAGCCATTAACTTGATAAAAGTTACGATGCCATAGTATCAAAAATACAAATTTGACATTTTTATCCCCAAAATACCCCTTTCTCGTTAATGAGCGATAGATTTCGGTGAAACAATTTTTTTTTCATCATTTGTAGTGTGTAGACTAATAATCTTATTAATTGTTCATGCTGCCGTAATGACTGGCCCACTACTTGTCATGACGAAATCACACTTGCTAAATCAGGGGAATGTTGATGTTTTGTTCTATATGATATTTTGTAGCTATCTTTATTTCCGGGATCAACTCTAATGTTTCTAAAACGGAGCAATGTTTCTGGACTATCGATCGAATGTATTAGTCCCTGCATCGCAAGAATAATCTTTGTCTAAGCATCGATTGTTGTTATGCTATATATGTAACATTGTCAAACAGTTTGTCACTTAGCCCTTGTTCGTACTAACTGGACAGTTTGACAATTCCATGAATGTACAAATGACGTCAGGAATAAGGAAGCGCTTTCGTGGCTAACCTTTCAACAAACACACCTCCGTAACAACCGCGTTGCGAGCCTGCGTTGACATAATAATTAAAGAGACGTCAGCGGTTGATCAACGCCTTGTTTGTGTAAGCATTTCTTGAGTAGACCATCGCCCATCGCACATGTAAGCTTACGTCCGTAAGTAATCAAGTGCTGCTAATTAATCACTAATTGCTGTGGGCTGTCATAGACGCATGGTTATGATTAGCTATCCGGATAATGAACATATCTAATATCTGATCGCCACAGAACACAATCAATTCTTAGAAAGGCAATCAATGTTTACTTCATAAAAATAGCTGAAAACTTCTCTTACGCTCACTTGATGTATGTTAAGAATGCTGACTGTTGCGCACTGCAGACGTTTCAAACGAAGGCAGTTTACTTCAAGCAGTGTACTTATAGAGGCGCAATGTGATCATTGGGATCATCGATGTGACGCCTAAAATCAACAATAAATTGGCTTGGTTATATTGTCCTTGTCGGTAACAAACTTTCAGAATAATGTTCAAGTGTCTGAATGGTTATTTGCAACACCTGTCATTGAGAAACAGCTAATCTGCAATTTAATAACTTAGTAAACAAATGTCTGTTGAACGTAGTCCCTGCTGCGGTGTGGCAATACTCTACTATTGCAAACATACGTTACTAGTATCTCGCATGGAATAAAATTTAATAGTATATCCCATGCTCACTGATAACAAAACGAATAATGCCACCAATCAGCAAAGCAGGTATGACGACATTGTCAAAAAATTCTCTACACAACGTACTGGTTTTGTACACAAACAACCAAGATATCTAACATCATTGGCCAGTCGTTCACCCAACAGTGGTGTCTTCGCTCGTCGTAGTAGACAGTTACTGTATTTCATAGGCTTGTGCGTGGTTATACGTTAGCAAGACAGCGTTATCGTAACTGGTGGTTGTGATGAATATGGTTATTATATAATAATAATAATAATAATAATAAAGCATTTTTAAAAGCGCTAATTCCCACTATATGGATCAATGCGCTGTACATGGTATAAAATACTATTCACATGGTATAAAATACTATTTAAATATAAACACACATGTGTAAATACACATGTATATATATATATATATATATATATATATATATATATATATATATATACATATATATATATATATATACATATATACATATATATATACATATATACATATATATATATATATATATATATATATATATATATATATATATATATATATATATATATATATATATATATATATATATACATACATACATACATACATACATACATACATACATACATACATACACACACACACACACACACACACACACACACACACATACACACACACACACACACACACACACACACACACACATACATACATACATACATACATATATATATATATATATATACATTCACATACATATATATATATATATATATATATATATATATATATATATATATATATATATATATATATATATATATATATATATATATATATATATATATATATATATATATATATATATAAATATATATATAAATATATATATAAATATATATACATACACACACATATACATACATACATACATACATACATACACACACATACACACATACATATGTATACATACAGACATAAAGTCCATCCATAGTGTCCATCGCATAATATTCTCGGCGCCAAACCATTGACGCATCGGTACGCCAACACTAGCACCTTGAAATGTATTCGACTTGCTACCGGCAGCCAGTGTAAGCCCCTTAATTTAAAGGGGAACTGAAGCAATTTTGTGTTATGCCGTATATTTAAATATATATTATCTAACTATGCATTAATGGTGACAGATACCTGCTAATTTATGAGATAAACTGAAAAACTGATTTTGTTCGAGACAAAAATCGACAAAATGCATCACTGCGTATCGCCATCTTGTTGTCGAAACGAGTGGTTTGAGTCGCGTATATCTAATCAATGTAAATTTTCGATTTTTTGCGATTTATTTCGTAAATAGGCATTCTGGAGCGAAAAAAAGATATGGGTCTCTGTTATATATACAAGTGTTTACACACGTCAACAAAATAGCGTTTATGTTCGCTCCAAATAAAATAAGTTAAAGAAATTACAACAAAACACGCAAAAAATCGTGGAAAACGCCACACTTCTCGAACACACGAGACGCAAAACCAACGAGAATATGCGATAACGGAATACCGGAACTATTTTTTACTTGTTGACAAGATAGATGCATCGTTTCTGACAGTTTTACCAGATCTGCTACTAGCGATTAGTGGTTTACTGAACTTCCGTAATAGTTGTCTATCTTTGGAGAAATGGAAACCACAGACGAAGAGTCTAGTTCGACAGGCCACACGGAAACAACGGTTGACAGTCGTAAAGTGTCACCGAGTGTGCGAGTCACGCTCCAGACTCCAGGTCGGCTTCGCCTTTGTTGACGTTGGATTCAGGAAAAATTACAACAGCGCTTTGACTGTCAACGATTCCTGACTAGGTAATGTGATGTGGTGATCCTGTGGAAAGTGCGTCCCGATATCTGCGCACGTTTACGTTGCGTCATCATGCTGCGCCGAGGTAGGCCGAGGAAGCTACTGTGCCTATAGGCAAAGTCAATCGCCGTACAATGTTTTTCTATCTGGCTGTTGCTACTAGTACGGCGAAGATCTCGCTCGGCCGAAACGTAAGTATTTTTATGAAACGTGAAACCTTACAAAAACGCCATAAACAGAGCAATAAACACGTCTTTCGTGTCTGTATGTCTGTATGCATTCTTATATGTATATCACTAAAGTTACCTGACAATAACCATGTAAAAGTGTGAAATTATTACCTTTTTGTCAGAACGCATGTGCTTGTCAAGGTTTGTATATAACCGGATGTTGTTGTGAGCGAGATTAGCAAGCGGGATTTCCATAGATCTATATAAGGTCACGCTAAGAATTGCCGTCTGCTGGCCATAGAGTTACATCATTAATAATGCCCCTATAAACTACTAACTTACTAACGGGTGTTTTATTTATGTCTGTGCTGCTGGCCCATTCTGGCCTCATTCTACACGAAATCACGTTTGATCATGTGACGCAAAGGCAACATCATGTATGGCGGCTAATTGTGAAATGTTTTCTATGTCACCGATAAAAGTACTCATAAGTAATTATTTGGAGCACATTTCTTCAGTTTCTTGACGCCCAATCGTCGGTTGTATGTCACGGAATGCACATGTGAAACGGTTAGTGCGTATCGGTTTTAAAACTTAAGTTATTAGTTCCGTAGCCAAATGGCTACGGAACTGCCAAAACGGCGAGTTAGCAAATGCCCCTCAGGACTTTCGCCCCAGAGACGAAGAGCGGGGCGAACATATTTGCCTACTGTGCCTAGGGCTAGGCTATGGCTATGCAGCACCGTGTGCCCGACCGCTTGCATCATCGTACGAAGGCGAAGACGATGATTTTGTAGTGATATGCACAAACAGGGCGGTGCTAGATGTTGGTCTGTTGTCATTGCATGATTTGCGTGCCGACTCATTGATTCGCCCTATAGCTAGCAGGTCAGTAATTCAATTGTTATCGAATCATTGCCATTTTAATAATCCTATTTTTTCTGCATATTTCTTTTACCTAGCCCGAGGCGAGGGCGAGGTCCGAACTGCAATGGCAATGCAAGCAGGCTTTTCTCTTTATTTTGTATCTAATCTAATGAAGTGTACCGTGACTGTATTTTAATATTGTGTATGATTTTGTGTTGAATAACATTGATGACAATAATAACATGAGGGTTTATTTAATTCATTATGTGAATATATATATTCTTAGATGTTACCGAAATCGTGATTGTAATAACGATTGTAATCATGACTACATTAGTAATTGTGATGGCCATAATTACTGTAATCATGATTATATACATTAATATTCATACTTGTAATCACCCCTCTCTGTAGCACACCACAACACTGGTTGTTGTTTGGTGCAATGTAATCATTTAAATAACAATAATTAACTACTGACAGTATGTAATGTTCACAGTTTTGCAACTATTATGGTAATTATGGAATTAGTGCTATCAACTAACCCTGACAAATTATATTTCATGCTCAGGAAAGGCAAGACAAGTAATCCCATCCTGCGATGTGGGAAGGATCTGTGATGTTTATTCTGAACCGAATTGAATTGATGGAAAGTTTAGCTATGGAGATTGATCTGACACAGGTAAGTGTATTGATAGTCTGATATAGACAAATTGTGAGGCACCCACAGTATGCAGCAGGTCGAAAAACAACCTGGAAAACTACAATAATTCCCACTAAAATATTAATAACTGAATGATGTGAATGCCTTCTTATCCATATCCCACTTCTGTCAACAAAAATGTTACCTGCAGCATCTTGCATGTCACTACACACAATTTCATTTATATTGAGACCAACATAAAATATATCAAAAGTTTATTCACATAGAAAAACAATTACTAAAGAAATAAGGCTAACTAGAACGACTGAAACCAATACTAAACATTGACTAAAAACAGTGACTTCTACCACCGGGAAATACAACCTGGAACATGGATATCACAGTTACACACATCATTATTATGCCACAACATATCAAATATACTGGTAGTTTAGCTTAGGAAATAATTAATCTTTATAAAGTCAAAGCATTTTAACTGTTTCACCATCATCATCTGTACCAATGGCAATACACTACTTATTTTGATTGGACAGTAAATGTACACCTATCATGTGTAACAATACTACTTGTTCTGACTGACAGTAAATGTACACCAATCATGCATACCAATACACTACTTGTTCCTACCAACAGTAAATGTACACCAATCATCTCATTCTGGAATCTGCACCATTTCACTACTTCTTCTGACAGTAAATGTACACCAATCATGTGTATCCAATATACTACTTGTTCTGACTGAATCTACTACTTGTTCCTACCGACAGCAAATGTAAACCAAGCGTCTCATTCTCTACCAAATATACTACTTGTACTGACAGTAAATGTACACCAATCAAATGTATCAATACACTAATTGTTCTGACTGATAGTACATGTACACCTAATAGATTCAATTCACCTTTCACTCATCCAGGGGTAGAAATCAGCACACTTGCCTCTGACAGACACCCCAGTATCCGAAAGACCTTGGCTGATAGATCAGACATGAGTACAACCTGTGTCACAGTTTATGGCTGTTTGGTGTGTGGCAGGTGCAGAAAAGTGACATAAGTTTTTCTCACGAATGACAAACTTCTTCTCTTTCTCATAGGTGTCGGAGCTGCTTGAGTCACCCTCAGTTATGTCGCTGTTATCACATAGTGTGCATCATCTGCACCAATGTCTTTGTTCTCACTGAATCTGATGGAAGCTTCACATAGGAGTAGTCATGATCAACGTTCATTGGTGCAATAATGTCATCCGTGACTACAGCAGCATTCGCAAAGTGTCGGACTTGAAATATCGTTACCGGATCGATTTGCATTTCAGCATCAGTTGTATGTGGTGTCACAGCAGTAGTAGCAGTGATGGCACTAAAGGTGACATCTGTAATGTAAAGATTGACGGCATCACCCGTAGAGCTGGATGCTTCAAAACTAGTACCTGTACTTGTACGAACCAATGGTGAATCCTTCATCTGAAAAGATTACACATACAGTGACTTGAAAATTTTTAAAAATTCATCTTTTGCATAATAAAAATGAATCACAATATATATATATATATATATATATATATATATATATATATATATATATATATATATATATATATATATATATATATATATATATATATATATATATATATATATATATTGTATGTATTATTTTTAGGATATAAGAGTGCCAGTGTCATATAGAATATATAAAGTAATCAACCAGAGGGAAAAGCATTTTCCCTATGGAGCCATGTTAATTCAACCAATGGCTCCAAAGTGCATTATATTATCTAATCAACATTGCACTGTTTTCAATGGGCCAGGGAAGTCAAAATTCTATAAGGGGTCCAAATTCCATAACAAAATATGGACCCATAGGTACACTTTCTATGGGGTTCCTTATTTCATATCAGACACCCGATTTAGATAACATAATGCATGAATATTGTTATTGCACAATGCCCCTCCCGACAAAAGCCCCACAGACATAAGCTTGTTTCAATTCAATTATACTGTCCATGACTGTTGCTGTAGTATACAGAGACAAGATATTGTCATGAATATACTTCAGGCATGTGGTCAATTCCATTCTGGAATTGGAACTGACCCTTAATTCCAGTTCCGGAATTGGAATTGACTTTCAAATTTTTTTGGGAATTGGAATTTATTTTGTTGGAATTATTGACTTGATACTGTTAATATTTACCCTAATATTACTTTTAAAATCATATTTGTCTGCTATTAGCATGTCACCCTGAATCTGGTAACAACAGAAGTTGTCAACATTACAGCATAGACACTGTCTACTCTGTTATTGAAACATTGTGACCAAGAACAGTATAATCAAGCATTTGCATCAAAAAGAAATACTAAATTACTGTAACGGACAGTAAAACCAAAATCAGACCATTCAGGCCTCATTTTCTTTCTCAGTGTACAAGGTTTATTTATAGAGATTGCCAATTAAGGGCACCTGCATGCTCATTCCCTTTGTGTGAGATAGGAAGCCTGCCCCACTTGAATGCAGCCCCTTGTTTATCCAAGCCTAATGTTCAGCCCACAAGTTTCCCATACTAAACAGGTCACTGGTCACCTGTACAATGCTGTTACATGTGGCTGTAGGGTTTGCCCTTTGTAGTAATTAAAAATTTCCCCATGGAGAATACATGTTGGAGATTAGGATGTTGAAGACTCAAACTTTCCAGTAAATTTGATGAAATATCAATGATACCACAACTGATAGCGATATAAATGGGTTGCGGTCACATGCCCCCCCAGACATTTGCCCCTAGGACACTTGCCCTCCCCCCGGACATCTGCCTCCTAGTATATTTGCTCCCCCCCTCCCAGACATCTGCCCATTTTTTCTATGATTGTTGACAAGTGAAAATCAGTTTGCAGTTTTATCATTATTACTACAATAACAACTTTCAGTGACAAGTTGAAGTCACTTTAGCCTAATGCAATGGCCTATCCCCTGGAGTGTATATGAGATGTCACCAGTTGTCTTCCAGGTATCATTGATAGTCAGATCAGTGGTGGAAGATGGGTTGTTGGGGTGATGCTTCCACAAACAGTGGTGGACAGTAACGAGTCAGAGATCAGCTGGTTTGGAGTGCCCCTGGTATTAGCTGCCTTAGTTTTCAGGTCCTCACTCCTTGACAGCTTCAATCTGTGCCGTGTCACCATCATGGTTGTGGGGCAGTCTTGTTGATCACACTCTGGATCTGGAGATCAAATCAGTGACCACAGCACCCTTGCTTGATCAGGATCGATGCTGGCTTCAGTCCCATTGAAGAGTAATCTTGTTGGTCCCCCTTCTTGGTGTAGGAATGACACTCAAAACATAGCTTCTGACCTCAGATGCTAGTAGTAATTTCCATGGTGAAGTTATAAGTGAATTCTGACAACTCTGGCTTGTGCATCCAGTTTTATAGGAAAATGGAGTCACTCCAACTCTCCATGGTAAATGCAGTTAAAAAGAAACCTTGTTGAGATGGCTTCTTTCAAATATCCTCAATTGTCATAACATGTCCAGGTCCTAATGTCACTGGCTTCTTCCACAATTGCAATAAAGATAATCCTTTGATTACAGGATCATCTCCAACTACATAAAGTAATTTACTTGGCTGATCTGGCACAAAGAACATTAATTGCAATTAGGGTAATATATATCTTAAATTCATGTTCAGAAATAAAAAAATAAGTTAAAAAAACATTTCTTAAAAAAACTTACAAATAATCCAGAAGATACAGACAGGGGGCAAATGTCCAGATTTTGAATAAGGCAAGGGGCTAATGTCTGGGGGGCAAGTGACAAAGGGGCAAATGTCCGGGAGGGGGGCAAATGACCTGGACCCGATATAAACAGGGGAAACTGTTCAAAACTCAGATTAATTACCAAACTGTCCAGGGCTGTCCAAAATGTCTGGTTTTGTTAGTGAAAATCCAGGAGAGGTGTCGCAGCAGAAAGTACATATGAAATGGCTGGATGCCATTTTAAAGTTTTTTATGGCAAACCTGATATATATATATATATATATATATATATATATATGTGTGTGTGTGTGTGCATTTAAGGAACAATAATTTTTTATCATATCTGATTAAATATGATTGTGCGTGACAAATAAAACTGTGTTAAAACGAATTGAATTTGAATTTTTCTTTAGCCTATGATTTTAACAGTTGGAATTGATTTTTTTGCAAGGCGGAATTAGAACTGATTTTTTGGAATTGACAAAACAGAATTACCCCCCATGCCTGATATACTTCCTTCATATGTATAGCTTGTACTAATACTATTGTGGGTTGCCGACAGTTGCCCCCTCCCCCCACGATATTCATTACAGTGTTATCAGTCGACTTAGAATAAAATGTAATTAATACATATCTTTATGAACTTCCGGTTATTACATGTGGGGTTTAATCTGATCAATAAAGCAAATTAATTTTATAAAATTTTTCCTTATTGTCAAGTCACAAGAATTCAGACAGAAATTGTAAAGTGTCATTATTGAAAGCAGACATGTAATCTGACAGTGTTCAACTGGGTAGATGACGATGCCTTAGTTAGTTTCCTTTCCAGCCAGACATTGCATGGGTGAAATACATTTTACTTAAATACTTTTAAAAAAGTTTTTGTAACTGCATTTGCACTTAATCACAATGAAAGTATTTGGATATTTAAATATTTCCATAAATAATTTGAAATGTAAACAGCAACAGTAGGCTTCTGTTGCACTATAGTCTATACTGTCTTTTGGTCGTGTTTCTCCCATGCATCTACCCCCCCCCCAGGCTTAGCCTTACGCTTGCCGCTTGCTCTCTGGGCATTTAGAACACAGGAGTATGAGACTTATTATGACTGTCAATAAATAATATCAAATTATTTTCTTGAATAATTGTGCCTAGTACATACGCCATGGCCCATGTTATAAGGCTGCAGTATATCCTGTAGCACTTACTGAGTTATATTGTTATTGTTCTGAGTACAGCCACGTATTGACGGTACGTCTGATCACGTCGAAAATAAATCGGCGGATTGGAAAACACTCGTAATTATATCAAACTATTAACTCTTACTCGCACTTTATTGTATTCATACATTTCGATTTACTGTGGGTCATATATATGCTGACGTTGAAGCACAGCTGTGCTTATTGGGGTGGAACTATATTGTAATCGTAGTGATAAGTCACAATGGTAACGGTAATCCAATTTACTAACCTGGTTTCGGCTCGTCGCTTCCTACGCATCGCTCTGCCCTCTGATATCTGACGTTTCCTTGTCGCAGAATAGTCTGTAGATGCATGGTCATATGCGGAAAAAAAGAACTAAGATGGAACGGTGTCTTTCACCAAGAATGACATCTTGATGCTCACCGTCTGTCCATGCTCATCACATACGTCTTTCGTCTTGTAATCTGCATCGGAAAAGTGGTCACTCGCAGAGCCTGCGGCTGGCGGACAGGCCAATTTCCGCATTTTCAACCACCTTTTCCGCTGCAAATTCTTCCTCGGAAGTCGATAACAAGTTTTTTCCTTGCATTTGTAGTACTAGTTGATATATCCAGGAGCCATCCAGTGCACACCAGTTTTCTTTTTATTCGATTTTCCATGCGTTTCGGCCGTTTTTCCGAGAGGTTTTTACTGTGTGAACGCGGTGCCAGGAGCTCGTACTCAAACCACTCTGCCGCTGAGCCCCCCGCAGAGCAATATGGCGCCGCCCAGCGAAGATAATGGCAAAGTTAAAAAGGATATTACAAAATTACCGTGGCGTTGCGCCCATCATATAAGGGTGATATATACTGTAAATGGTATGTTATTATGTTTGGGCTATGGTTGTTCGAGTGCTTCACCCCCCCCCTTAAGACTGGTGTTATGTGGTCGTGCCTACTGGTGCGAGTAATTAGTCTAGCAGCATTGTTCTGTACTCGTTGCAGTCGAAGTATCTGTGATGCCGGAAGGTTAACCAAGAGCGAATTACAGTAATCTAGGCGAGAGGTCAAAAGTGTTTTAACAGCACTTTTTGTGGCTTCTGTTGTGAGATAGTGACGTATTGATGATATAGTCTGTACACATGATAATTACAAGCAGCACACACAGCAGTCACATGATGTATCATCGTCAGATGTTGGTCCATATGAACTCCCAAGTTTCGTACGCGGTCTACTGGTGAAATGATGTCAGCTCTAATGGTCATAGAGCATACTCCATATAACTTGAGATGATGATTTGATGTAAAAATAATCATCTCAGTTTTGTCAGCATTCAACTTCAGCATACGAAGAGTCATCCATCGTCTAACTTCCCTAATGCAGTCTGTCAGTCGCCCGGCACAGCTGGATTGTAGGATGCATATAGTTGAATGCCATCCGCATATTTGTGGTAGTGTACTCCATGTCTTCTGAATATGCGCTGCATTGGCGTGGTGTACAGAGTAAACATGACTGGCCCAAGGACCGAGCCCTGTGGTACACCACACTGTAGAGGAATAAGCTCTGATGTTGTTGAGTCAATCTGGACGCGATATGTGCGGTCTTCCATGTATGTCCGGAACCAAGCTAGTGCTGTTCTACGCACACCGTATTCATCTTGCGGAAATGTTAACAAGTATGCATGATCGATAGTGTCGAATGCTGATGATAAATCTAGCATAACAAACATCATGGCAAGGTTCCTGTCAAGAACTCCTGCAATGTCATGCTTTACTCTCAACAGGGCTGTCTCGGTACTATGCCGTGTCTTGTATGCAGACTGGTATTCTTCGCGCAGTCCATTCATAGTTCGGTGTTCTGTTAGCCGATGGACTGCAACTTTCTCTAAAACTTTGCCGATGAACGCTATGTTGGAGACTGGTCTGCAGTTTTTTAGCAGGTCTTTATTTATCGTGTCACTTTTCTGCAGTGGTTTCACAACTGCAGTTCTCAGCGTGTTAGGAAATATTCCTTGTTCGAAGTTGTTATTTAATAATAATAATAATAATTCCGTTTCTTAATATAGCGCTTTTTAGCTAACTAAATACCAATCAAAGCGCTTCACAATAATATAATGTGTTGACTAAATCTAAAATATAAATTCACTAAATACATAAGGTAAGATAACAATAAATAAGCTAAGATAAAAAGTAAATAAGCTAAGATAAATAAGAACACATTACTATGACGTGTTGACCAAATCTAAAATATAGACTAATTAAATACATAAGATAAGATCAAATTAATAGTCTAAGGTAGATAAATAAGTAATCTAAGAGAAATAAGTAAGTAAAAATAAATAAATAATCTAAGATAAATCATTATAAAACAATAAATTAGTGTGTAAAAATACGATTTCAAACCGAACAATTTAAAACCAAGCAGCGTCATAGAATACAAATCAGTGTCATCAAGGCAGGTAGTGTGAACGAAATAAGTGAGTTTTTAGTTGTTTTCGGAAAGCTGCCAATATTTACTATGGCCAACATTATTCGTGTGTTACTCGCTATCAGGTAACATCGGCTGCAAGTTGATCATGTTCCTGCCACTACTCTCTATCACGTGCTCCATCTCAACGATGGTCGCCATCTCACTGGACCGCTACCTCTCCATCGTCCACCAGTACAATCTTGCGAGGGTGAAGGTCAGTCCATAGTTCTGACATTCATTTGGCGCGTGT
>OY759267.1:37546277-37556277 GCA_963662155.1 Lamellibrachia columna | reverse complement strand
AGCATTATCTGCTATTATTTTGAAATGTATTTGTCACAAAATCGATTTATTTGCACTATTCGACGCGGAGACATTAATACATCATTATATATATATATATATATATATATACTGTAAACGTAATAATTGTTATATAAGAAAACAATATTGCATAAAGTAAAAAAAAAATTAAATGGGGCACTTTGGGAACGCGTGCCCCCAATGCGCCCCACCTCCTCTCCCCAAAACGCACCTCCTGTGTAATGGTCACCAAATGCTGTCAATCACATAGAGAATCCAACTAAAATGTACACTAGGCTAAACGTTTATTGTTGCATGCTGATAAAACAATTACAGATGACATTAAGGAATGGTAACTTCTGTTCATTCCATTTATGTCAACAATTATAATTAGATTATCGTACGATATATAGAACATAAAACCAATTACTATTAGATCTATACTCTAGCCTCCACTGACAAATTGTTGATTGGTAACCTACTCTGATAGTCTACAGTCAACCATTCTGCGACTACTGCATGCAAAGGTCGCATGCGGATTTCTCGTTCCCACACTTGTCATGGTACCATTGGCGGCACAATGGGCATTGCAGCCAATCTTCTGTTGGTGGCGTGGTATAGAGCTCACTGCAATATATACACCTGTACTCTTCATTCGTTGGGGTCGCACCAACTTTACGCACGTGCTTGACAATGGTTCGTTCTTTGCCCTTGTGCAGTTCGCGCTTGTTGGATTTCTTGCATGTCTGCTTGTTTTTATTGGCTTGCCTCTCAAGCTTCTCGTTCAGTTGCTGATGCTTTTCTCGCAGATTATCCTTGTGTGGCGATGACGTGAGATGTTGTGCAGACTGTGAGCGTCGTTTACCCAGCCGGGGCCCTGCCTTAGGGAGTGGTAATATGCCGTGAATGAACGTGTTTATAGTCGTCATTGGTGTAGTGCGGCCAGTCGATGTGGAGGCAACTGCGTCAGGCAACGTCGCGCGTTCGGAGAGGTTAGTCGCTTTAACACGGGCGCTGCTCGGAAGAAACTCAGGAGCGACAATTTCAGTAGGAACAGTCACCGCTGGCATGGTGCTTGCTCGGGTTGCCTGTTCGATGATGTCCGTCATCAAAGATGGCGCAAAATCGGCATCTCTAAACACTGCAGGGTTGAATGGCCACAGTCCACAACTGGAGAACCCTGACACGGCTTTGTCGATCGTGCAAGCCCTTGTGTACGCTGCTCCAAAGAGGGCCGCGATGTTATAGAAGGTGATTCGTTTTCCAGTGTTGCTAGTCATCCAATAGTCGCATGCCTGTCTGTAGTACTCCTTGAGCGGTCCGAAGAAGCACTTGTCGAGCGGCTGGAGTCGATGAGTAGTGTGCGGTGGAAAGGAGATGAGCTCGACGCCATTCGCCCTGGCAAGTTCCACTGCTTCGAGCGACTTGTGGCTGATGTGTCCGTCAACAAAGAGTACGACCGTTTTGGCAGGCGTCGGTTTAACCGCATCGATAAAGTTATTCAACCACTGCACGAAGACTTTGCTGTCTGTCCAGCTACTGTCTGTCATCACTCCCACTGTACCAGGTGGACAGCCAACGAGCAAGTGCTCGTTCATTTTCTTCCTCGGGTAGATTATAAATGGTGCAAGATAGCGCCCACTTGCACTCATGCCGCATATGATAGTGACCGTTTTCCCCTTTTTGCCACTCGTCACTTTTCCAATCTGTTTCTGACCTTTTTCCGCGACAATTCTTCCAGGTTTGTGCACAACCGTTAAGCCGCTCTCGTCCATGTTCCATATTCTGTCACCATCTAATGGCCCAAAGCTCTCCAGAAGGGATCTCCATATCTCGAAAAAAATATCGACTTGTGCCTTATTAAATCCCACTGCCCGATTTATACTAGTCGCTTCCGGTTCCCTAATTGAGAGTGTTCTGTTTCTGGCAAGAAATCCAGCTAGCCAGTGTCGCCCAGCCATCTTTGTGGTGTGATCAAAGGGGTGTGCGACGCCTTTGTACTCAGCCACTTGGAAGGCCATTTGTCGGAGTTCGGTAGTTGTTAACCCGTAGAACCTTTGCTGCATGTCCAATGCATGGTTGGCGATAATATCTTCAATGTCGGTGTCTAGAATCTGGCGAAATATCTCTAGAAGTTGCCGACCTGGCGCTCGAACCTGTACGACACAGCCGAATTTGTATGGATAACTTCACACAAGCCTTTTCATAAAGTTTGAAACAACACAGTAATACGGTAGTAGTACTACACCATTGCAATTGAAATTAAGATGCGTGGTGTTTTTTTTTTTATTTCTTGTAACATTATTCGAATGTATAAAACATTGACCGAGTTGCAACCCATTTTATTGCGATGGTAATAATTAGTATAATTATGACTACTGAATTATGAAAATCTAATTTTCAGAGCTGTTTTTATAAATTACATAAACATTACCTGGCCTTTATGGTGTCTTTGAAGAGTTCGCCTGGGGATTCCGTATTGCCGTTCAACGCTTCTATATGATTCGCCATGTTGAAGAGCAAAGAGGGCCTCCTGTAAATCTGCCTCTCCATATTTCCGCTGTTGTTGATTACGTCCCACCTGAAATAAACAGTGGTTGCATAGTTTAAATTTTTAGAAAATTACAATCAATCATCGTAATATGCTATCTGAATCGGCAAGAAAATTGTAAGTAAATTGGTTGTTTCTTGAACGCGATAAATACATTATATTTTCATACTGAATAAATAAATTTATGATATACACGAAAAAGTTTAATGTTCCCAAACTGCACCTCCAATTATATGAGTTTTGCTGCGGTGCGGTTTGGGGACATGGGGGAGGTGCGCTTTGTGGAAAACTGTTAGTGACGCTAAATCGGCCATTTGCAAAATTGTATTTGTAAATGAAATTCATGGTATTCGCGTATGGCTCGGTTATACAACTAAACTATTGACAGTGTCATCGTAGACAGTAATCATTATTACTTGGCGCACTGCCTTCCACTAAATGCACAAATTAAGGTAAAACGTGTCATAAAACTCACCGAACGTTGTGTCGTGTCATGGCAATCGCGAATGTGCCAATTTTTTCTGCATATGCGTCAAATAGCGACATCTATCGAATGTGACAAGCAATGCCTGCATCATGCTGGTTCAATCGGCTAGGGTAGGGATGGGGCGCTTTAGGGAGGGGGTGCGCGTTAGGGACTTTCCCCTAATATCCGCACCTCTGATTTAGTCAAACTTACGGTCTGTGTATTATTACGGATTCAGAATTTACCGTTGGGTGCAAGACTTGCGTCAAATACTTTTAAATGTTCGAATATGAAACCGAATCATTAAAATCTGTGTGTGGATATTTTTAATAGTATTTGGATAGACTAATTATTATCACGCAAACACAATATACATGATGAATAGCAATTACCTATGATTTTATTAAGTATGTAAAAACTATTTTTATTTCTATAAACCAATGTACCAATAAGAGATTCGATGTGTCCGCTTATCGGTTGATCTGACTATTTATGCTTTCTTTGTGTGAACAAGTTTATTCATTGCTCCACTCTTCTTTTTGGCCGTCCTCTTTTTCGTTTTTTTCGGGGGTCAGATGGACAGAATATTAGCATTATGTTTCTAAGACATGTTCTGGGTTGAAAGTTGAAGGTTGAAAGGTTGAAAGGTTGAAAGAGGTCTCAGATCTGTTTCGGTCACGCGCCAGCATTCTGAGCCATGTAGACTGGACAGGACGCAACTCTGACATAAGCATAGTTTCGTTTTTCGAGAGGAAACAATGGATCTCCGTACGCGTTTCAGTCCTCTGGCCTTGTTCATTCGATTTTTGAAGTCAACTTCATTCTCTGATGTGCTGATACAGGATTTTTGTGGTTCAGTCCAATCACTTTGGATTTCTTTCTGTTGATCTTAATTTCCATAGTCAGCATTATTGATGGGAAATTACAACATGTGAGGACGTCTAATGGGTCTTCATCTGTGAAAACGGACTGAAACCGCTCGTTCAGAATCTCAGCTTTCTTTATATCTTTTATAAAACAGTTGATCCTGGCTTCTAATGACAGATATACCTTGTCAATGTCTTAAAAAACTCCAAAATTGAGACGTTTATATATCTAACGTAGTTCCTGTCGTTTCCTCAGTTTCCTAATAGTTTTCCAGTCATCAGATGTTCGGGTTATGTAGGCTTGTCCCTGTCGTAATTACATTGTGCTTAGTGGTTTATCCATGGGGTTTTTACTGATGATAAGTTTAGATGTGATGTTTGTATTAATAGCCTCGTTTGTGTCTCCTTCTCTGAACAGCGACCACATTTCGTTTCATGATATCAACTGTTACAATTGCCACAGCATATGGCCTTGTGCTGCCATGAACACACAAGTCACAATAACCGCATGGAAAACGTGATGCGGTTGTATGTCTCCGCTTATTATAAGCATGATGTAAGTAATGATGTCGGTGCCGGCGACTTGACATGCCAACATTTACAGGTAATGAATTTTTTTTAATTTTGTCGTGTGCACCAATCGAGAAGACATGTGCACGTGGTTAGTGTAACAACAATTGGTGAGTGTTGGAATGTGGGGTGAGCAGCACAGTTCACGAAAACATGCGGATACACAATATTGTCCACGTGGTTGGTGTAACAACAATTGGTGAGTGTTGGAATGTGTGGTGAGCAGCACAGTTCACGAAAACATGCGGATACACAATATTGTCCACGTGGTTGGTGTAACAACAATTGGTGAGTGTTGGAATGTGGGGTGAGCAGCACAGTCCACGAAAACATGCGGATACACAATATTGTCCACGTGGTTAGTGTAACAACAATTGGTGAGTGTTGGAATGTGTGGTGAGCAGCACAGTCCACGAAAACATGCGGATACACAATATTGTCGCTATACCGCTCACTTTCTTTTGACAGGTGAGCGTCAGCTATTTCCTACCTCTGGCAGTCATTGTTGTCAACTACCTGAACATCGGCCGCTTCCTGTGGCGAGTGTCGCGTCAAGTATCGGGCGGAAATACCTCGAACGTGTCCAAGAGTAAGGTGGCAGTCGTCAAGATGCTGGCTCTTGCCGCCACCTTGTTCGCCGTGCTGTGGGCGCCATTCTTCGTTCTCTTTACAATGGAGGTGAGCGGCTGTTTGTCGGCTAAATTAAAGTGTCTATGACACGGTTGTTGCAAGTTCTAATTATTTGCAAAAAAGTTACTTTTAGCAACATAAAATACCTTCGCGGTAATATAATCCATGATTTTACACACACTAAATGTGATCATTCGCAGATATCTGATTCTGTGTTTTCTGATTACCCAGTAAAATACAAACTCCCCGCCAGTGGCGCCACTCACTATTCCACCACTGCCACAACTTGCAGATTCTGCACATATTTTCTTCATTTGCTTCAAGAAATCTCCCAGTTTTCATTACATACAGCTGCGGATAGTGTTTGCAGTGAAAATACGCGTAGGAACAAAATAACGTTCGTTTTTGGTTTTGGTCAAGTGCACAGTTGCAGTCCATGGTTGCAACGACGTAACACGTTGTTAACAACAATCCCGTTGCCAAGGCAACCAATCCTTTCACCATCGACGATAGTTGGCAGCGGAATATATGTGTTCTGGGTAGTTCCTCGTTATACCAGACGACAAAGCGTTTTCGACTACCTCGAATGCTCTGACTTGCAGGAAATCGCCGGAACCGACGACTCGGACTCAGGTGGGTCGACGCTGGACTTGGTCAAGCAGTCGATGATAATATTGAGCACGGTGACCAATCCGACAGTCTACGCTCTGTTCAACAAGCGAATTCGCAAAGGCGTTGTGAATATGTTCCGTCGTTGTGCATCTTCCAACAGCGACATAACAATGACAACAACGCACAACAACCCAGTGGTGCTTGACACCAACTGACGACTCATTCCCCGTGTATGTCGTTCAAAATACCACGATAGTGTTTTAAACACTACGGTAGTATTTTAAACACTACGGTAGTATTTTAAACACGACGGTAGTGTTTAAGCCTAGGTTAAAAACACTCTTGTTTGGGTTGAAATACGCCTATATTGATTGACAGATAACACTCATTTGAACCCAAGCCTGATTGAAACATATTTGAGTGCTCAATATGTTAGAATATATATATTATATTTTAAATATATAACATGATTTTATGATATAATTGATTTATGATAAAACGACCGGTTTTGGATGTGGGCACCACATGTTTTGAACCTAGGTTGAAAACCGTCTAGCATGTTTTCAAGCTAGGTTCAAAACACTACCGTGGTGTTTTTGAGTGTGAGTGTTTTGAACTTACTACACTGACTGGACATACTTAAGTTGAGTCGAGTGACGGAAGTTCGTGTCTACGTTTAACATAATTACACACTCCAGCACTTCCGTCTCGCCGAGGAAGTAACTGCCGCGTCTAGCAGTTGGACTTCACCGGCGATTATGTCCGTGATCGTGATGTTAGAAGAACGCCAGTGAGTCATCTTGTGCACGATCGATCATCTTGTCTCTTCGATTTTAACACCATCGTGACCTTGCGAGATCCGCCAATTACTTGATTGCTTTCTATATAGTCAACTGGATAGCTCATTCATTTAGAGTTGCTATCCGCAATTTTTTTTATTGTAATTACATATATATATATATATATATATATATATATATATATATATATATATATATATATATATATATATATATATATATATATCAGTTAGTTTCTTGAACAAAGAAATATGTATTATGAACAGTATGCAACCTTCGGGAACGGTTTGTCGTGAATACTCATTTGCAAGTATTTAGCAACAACAAATTAACTCCATCGCTGTTTTCTAGCAATTACAAGAACACCAGTTATGGTAGTTTACACAGTGCGCGCTGAAACAGAGGCTAAGTATACTTGTCGGCAAGAACTTTAATGTTTAATCTACTTACATGATCTGTATGATGACGTGAGTGCTCTATCGACAAAAAAGATTGTTGCTCCATCTTAGATAGAACGGATAACCATACAGCCTCATCATACCAAATGCAATCAGTACACTGCAAGATATGGACGAGGCTTGACTTGCCCTCTGTACCAAATAAAATTTAATTTAACCAAGTGAACCTCACACAGTCACGCGCGCACGCACGCACGCACGCACGCACGCACAAATAAATGCAGTAAAAAAAAAACTGACAAACATACATAAATAAACACACACATGCGCACAACCACGCATAAACACCCATGTGCATTAACACGCCCGCACGCACGCACGCACGCACGCACGCACGCACGCACGCACGCACGCACGCACGCACGCACGCACACAAACTGGCGTGGATCAGTTATTACTGAAACTGATTTGTTGTGATTGTCTTAAACTTATAAACCGTCATAAACGTTCGTGTACACTGTTATCAACATTATTGTACACTGTTATCAACATTAGTGTACACTGTTATCTGTGGTAGTGTACAATGTTATCTATGGTAGTGTACACTTTTATATGTGGTAGTGTACACTGTTATGTAATGTAACAGTTATGTCCTCTTCTCGCTTTGTTACACCCTTTGTTACACCCTTTGTTACACAGCTTACACCCAGCCAGGAGCAGCAACAGTTATCAAAATAAAGCCACTGTTTACGTCTTTTGCAAAGTCGTTTGAACTTCGATCATTCTACTTCTACTGTTAAGGTTGCTGTTGTACCAATATAATCGCACGTTCGTAATAATTTATTAATAATTGTTTAATAAAGGCGTTCGATATGGGGATTCCTCATTGGGAAATATCCGGGCGTTATTGTCACGCGGTAGTGCTGAGTTAGCGATGATAAAATAAATGTCAAGAAGGGTCAAGTTTGCAGGTTAATTAGTATTTATTAAAAGAAATGCCGATAAACACTGTTGTTCCTTGTTGTTGACATGTACATCTATTTGTTGTTAGGAGTTTGTTAACATACGAATTGACAGCTAGTCGGCTATATTTATAATTAATTGTTATGTGTATTATCTTTATATGTATAATGATAGCCGTAGTTAGAGGCTATATAGTTAAGTCATGAAGTCATGAACTTGCGTTAATACGCTGTACAATAATTAGGTTTGATTAATGCGTTATTGCTGACACTTAGTTTTCATTTTCATTCCAGAACAAATACAAGCGTAATGGTGAAATGTGTAGAACATCTGTGATTTGTAAAATGTGTGTGTATCGATCGGCGACAGGCCCAATAGAAGGAGTCATCAAAAATCGCATTTCATGTTTTGTTTTCACTCAACGTTGTTGTGTCTTTTATATTTTATGCAACAATATAATACCCTACCCGAAATTACAAGTGGTTCCTTTGGTGGGCACTTATGCAAGCACCCATCTGTCTCCAGAACAATCCACGACAAAAATAATTTAATTAATTGTCGTGTCCAAAAAGAATACATCACACCATCAATAATACTTACTGCTCTGTGCCAAATAAGCTGCTGCTGCTGCTGCTGCTGCTGCTGCTGCTGCTGCTGCTGCTGCTGCTGCTGCTGCTGCTGCTGCTGCTGCTGCTGCTGCTGCTGCTGCTGCTGCTGCTGCTGCTGCTGCTGCTGCTGCTGCTGCTGCTGCTGCTGCTGCTGCTGCTGCTGCTGCTGCTGCTGCTGCTGCTGCTGCTGCTGCTGCTGCTGCTGCTGCTGCTGCTGCTGCTGCTGCTGCTGCTGCTGCTGCTGCTGCTGCTGCTGCTGCTGCTGCTGCTGCTGCTGCTGCTGCTGCTGCTGCTGCTGCTGCTGCTGCTGCTGCTGCTGCTGCTGCTGCTGCTGCTGCTGCTGCTGCTGCTGCTGCTGCTGCTGCTGCTGCTGCTGCTGCTGCTGCTGCTGCTGCTGCTGCTGCTGCTGCTGCTGCTGCTGCTGCTGCTGCTGCTGCTGCTGCTGCTGCTGCTGCTGCTGCTGCTGCTGCTGCTGCTGCTGCTGCTGCTGCTGCTGCTGCTGCTGCTGCTGCTGCTGCTGCTGCTGCTGCTGCTGCTGCTGCTGCTGCTGCTGCTGCTGCTGCTGCTGCTGCTGCTGCTGCTGCTGCTGCTGCTGCTGCTGCTGCTGCTGCTGCTGCTGCTGCTGCTGCTGCTGCTGCTGCTGCTGCTGCTGCTGCTGCTGCTGCTGCTGCTGCTGCTGCTGCTGCTGCTGCTGCTGCTGCTGCTGCTGCTGCTGCTGCTGCTGCTGCTGCTGCTGCTGCTGCTGCTTCCAAAGGTGGAAGTGGTGGAACTGCGGAAAGACTTGCTCTGGATACGACCATACCTTCGCGCACCAGTAGTAGTACTTGCTCTGGATACGACCATACCTTCTCGCACCAGTAGTAGTACTTGCTCTGGATACGACCATACCTTCTCGCACCAGTAGTAGTACTTGCTCTGGATACGACCATACCTTCTCGCACCAGTAGTAGTACTTGCTCTGGATACGACCATACCTTCGCGCACCAGTAGTAGTACTTGCTCTGGATACGACCATACCTTCGCGCACCAGTAGTAGTACTTGCTCTGGATACGACCATACCTTCGCGCACCAGTAGTAGTACTTGCTCTGGATACGACCATACCTTCGCGCACCAGTAGTAGTACTTGCTCTGGATACGACCTTACCTTCGCGCACCAGTAGTAGTACTTGCTCTGGATACGACCTTACCTTCGCGCACCAGTAGTAGTACTCTGGTCAACACCAAATGATCACGCAAAATCTGGCAGAAGTTAATTAATTATACTAATTATCAGGTGACATACATTACCAAAGGCGTAGAGCTGGGTCAAATTGACATAAAGAAAAAACATAAGACACAAGACGCATCGCGTCGATTACGTGGCTGTAGCCTAGCGACGACACGGTTCTTTCCTTCCGCTTGTCCGGCTCGGATGCGCAGGTTCATTACATACATTGCGAGACGAGACTGCGGTGTTCAAGACAAACGCAACTTGATAGATATGTTCTATTCACGTCCGTCATGCCACGGAATGTGTTATTGTCTAAAATTGATT